>VWZW01002475.1:1697794-1859795 GCA_013397115.1 Edolisoma coerulescens | reverse complement strand
GGCCGCGGCCCCACTGCGCAAGCGCCGCGGTGGCCGCCGTGCTCCCCGCGCCTGCGCGGCGCCGGGCGGGGGCCGCGGCCGGGGGTGCCGGGAAGGGGGAGCGTCCGTGCCGCCCGTTGCCCCAGGGACAGGGCCTGTGGGCTGTCGCACGCTGCGGAGCCGGGGGCTCTGTGACTCTCCGTGCGCCCTGTCCTCTTCGATAAAGCGCTTTGGTTTCCCTCTTCTCTGCTTCCGTGACTTGTCGCTTGCCCTCCTGCTCCAGTTCCTTACTCTTGCAAGGGGGACTGTTGCTGTTCATGCTCCATGGAGGAAAGATAATCCCCTGGGTGCTGAATGGCTTTCAAAATTCCTAACGCCAAGCAAATAGTACTTATAAGATATTTTTCCTCAAATTGTCCCCGTAAAATGAAATAACCAGTTATTCCCACTTGATAGCCAAAAGTTACTTCAGTATCATTCATCTCAACTATAAAAAAACCCAAAACCAAAACTGCACAAAATCCCACCTACCTACAATGGGTGGTTTTATGACACACTTGAAACTACTATTTTGGGTGTAATTAGGTCATGTTCTCACGTTTCTCTGCAGCCAGGACAGCTAGGCACAAACACTTTTGTGCCAATGACGGTTGAAATTCTCAATATGTTCCTTGCTTCTGGTAGGTGTGAGGATCATAAAATAACTGTTACATAACTCACAGTCAAATTACAAGAAGTGGCAGGACTTACTTCAAAAATTTTAAGGCAGATTTTGCAGAACCCATAGGAAGTTCTGGTAACTAACCAAGAACTCACAGTGCCCTATCCTTTGAGAAAAGAGCTGCCAAATGGCACCTTGCAAACTACCTGCTATTACACAGATGCTATTTTGATATTGACAGTAACAGCTGCCAAAAAGAGTCTTACAAAATCTTTAACCTAAGATGTCCTTGAATAATGTCGAACACTTAGTCTGTGACTCAGTTTTAAATGTAACGTAACAAAAGACCCTGGCAGACCATCAGAATTGTGGATTGGAGCAAGATGAACAAGATTACAGTAGTAACATCACAATTGCCCTTTACTCCTAGACTCTGTGTCCTCTTACAAATGAAGGTGAAACCTGTTCCAAGTGCTGAAATTGTTGACCGGGGTGCAAAGAAGACACTGGTCCCTGAACTTTAATATGATGTTTGTGTGCCCTTGAGTCACTCAACAGGACCAACCAGATCTGGGTGAGATGCGAGGCTGCTATTACACTTTAAATTAGGTCAGGACACAAAATGCAAAGTTGACAATGCCTTTTTGCTCTTACGCTGCAGTTACACTAACTGTAAGAGAAGAGACATCTAATTAGCATAAAATTCACCAGTGTGCACATCATTCTTCCATTTTGGGCTGTGTTTCAAACAAATTCAAACTGCAGTGTTAATTTGCATTATATTGTAGAAGCTTATCATTTTTGATCTGGCACCAGGAGTTTTAAAGCTGGATTAGCTATATCAAACTGTGGCCCAAGATACTTTTTCCCTCAGAAGTAGTGCTGGATTAAACAGTTCTTCCCTTTTGCCACCTTCTTCCCAGAACCTTCACCTACATCAATTACGTGACCCAATTATCTGCATAGCCCCATAGAAAGTTTGTGCTGGGTGATGGATCAGCATGGAGATAGGGCATAAAACTGCCTCTTCTACCATTGGGGGCAGTTTATGCCAGTTTAGACTATTGCTGCAACCAGAATTTTTCTTTGGCACCACCACAGTTTCAGCATAGCTAATCAAGACTGCACTTCAGTGATGAAAGAAACATTCTTGTGTTTTTCTCAAGATACTTGCTTCTCTACCTTGTCTTGTGTTTGTGGCAATGCATGTTTTGACCAGTTGTATCAGTGAGATGATCCACATGGTCACATAATCTAAAGATGATGATGACGGAAATGGTGAACTTCTGGTTGTCTGTGATCACAGCCCATCGTAATTCTCTGTTTTCCTAAAGTCCTGGAGAGACAAATTTCTTGCTACTGCTTTTCATCTTAATGTCATGTCCAATTCCTTTCCTTCTAATGTATAGATTTATGTGTTACGTGCCCTTGATGTTTCTGAACTATTTGCTCTGTTCTTTTATCTCTGCTGAAACCACCCCTACTAAGATATCTAACTTTGGATGCCAGTTGCAACACTACAATTTTGCATTATGCCTTTATTTAAACTGCTACTATTGAAACCTACAAGTCTTTCTCTCTGTTGATTTTTCTTCTTAGTTTTACTGCTTCTGCGGTGAATCTAATTCCACTGTTCCTCACCTGTTTTCAAAAAGTTTGAAAGCTTCAAGCAAAAGTCTCTTCTTGAAGGCTTATGCTTCTCCCCTCATCTTTCCTCTTTCATGCAAATTACTGCAACTTCCATTCTGTGCCAAATATTTGAAAATGTATTTTCTTACATTGACTCAGGAAAGCCCTTAATCCAAAACATATGTCCCACAGGAGTCCCTTAACAAATTTCATGTGTGGGTTTGGAGTTTTTTTGAACTGCAATATACCTTTGTCGAGTTTATTAGGTCACTACTTTTATTGGAGTTGTAGTGGTCTAAGGATATAAGAACAAAGCTATAGAGTATGTCTGCTTCAAAAACCAGAAAGTCCTGTTGCTCCTAGCTTCCCAAAGCCCCTTTACCTTTAGGTTATATGCCCTCACTCTTGCTCCACCTGCTGTAATTACTTGATTGTTCAATAAACCGATTCAACTCAACACCAAAGCTAACTTTTTTTTTTGTGTTTGGTTTTCTGCCAGGTTGTTGAGTGGAGTCAATGCAGGAAAGGGTTAAAAGAATGTCAGAGCTGAAAAGAGGGGAGGGCACAAGGGAAGAGAGTGAAACCTCCCACCTGGGCAGCAAAGTAAGCCATCCTAACATAACTTCAAGAAAGACAAGGTTTGTAGGGGGAGGCAATATCTTTTATTATAATAGCTGATAATAGATGCAAAAAAGGAAGCAAGTTGTTCCCAAAACCTACTGGCTATAGCTGGGGTAGCAGCTACTTTTAAATATCACTTCTTTCTGCAATTCTTGCTTCTTTTTCCGTACTGAAAAATCTCCAAACTTTCTTTGCCTCAATCCCCTCATTCTCCACCAGTGTTTGTAATGCTGTTGGTGCTGATGATGCTTTCTTTGCAGTGAGCCATGTAACTTGAACTTTTTTGAATGTGCTTTGTTTCTGGATTGCCAACAACCATATTTTGTCCTTTTCTGTGGTTTTCCTTCCCTTCATAAAATTTGCCAGTAGTACATTCACTTTAAATTACTTTTCAAAATTGAATATATGGCAAATTTTATGAAGGGAAACCACAGAAATGGACAATTTTTCCTCCCTTCTTTCTAGTCTACTAATTACTAACTTTTTATATCCAGTATATAAGAAGAAGGGTGTGGGAAAGAGGGGAAGGCAACTAAATTCTTATTGGTGTTTATGTGTAAACAAAGGTAGCTTTGGCAGCATTTCAAGTTCTTCATTTGTCCTCAGGTCAGAGAGATAAATAAGAACTTTTACATTATGTCTGTCTTTCATTCTGATTCTTTTCTTTACTTACTCCCGTCCTTTTCTTTTATCATCCATTATTTTACATCCCTGCACATTTTCCTGGGCTATTGTCGCTTTCGGGGCTTGCCCTTGGCAGGACAATCCAGGGTTGCGACCTTCCTAGAGAAAGCGTCCGGCAAGGGAAAGGCTTTTCCAGGGGCCTTTGCAACTTCTCCCGAGTGATAGGTGGTTTCAGCGAGTGTAGCTGCTTTAGCTACAAAGTGATTTCAGCTCTTGGTGATCCAGCTCTTTGTGAAATCAGCTCGTGTGATGCCACCTGGGCAGAACCCGGGGACAGAGAGACAGGGAGCCTTGCATACCGAGTTCCACAGGTAGCTTTATTCAGCCGTTCCTGCAAAGGGGGCCAGAAGCAAAAACTCCCCTTAGTCAGGGCAAGCCCAGGGGGTTCTTTTATGGGGAAGGCAGGGGGTGGGGTGGGACTCGATCAGCCAACGGGACACAGGTTATCTCCATAGAGGGGCAAAGCACCTTGGGAGTGGCTCTTTTTCTCACCGTAACCAAAGCAGGTTGCAGGAGGTTGGGCTTCAGACATCTCACCTCCGGGGGTATGCAGGAGGGTCTTGCCATGAGGGTTCACAGTTTTCCATAGGCTATTATCACCTTCACTGAATGGTTACCCTTAATTTTGCTCTTGAGGGACTCCCAGGTTATCTTTACCTTCATAGCTTCCAGGGTTCTTTTCTCACTGCCACGGAGTTTTTTTTACCAACCACATTTCATGGATTGGGACATCATCAGTTATGGTTTTTTTCCTACAGTAATTGTCAAGAAAGAGGAAGCATTTGGTTGCCCTCAGCTATGTCTGCAATACTGTGGTTATTTGATATTCCAAGTACAGGGAGGTGATGATAACTGCTGACACATGCTGGCTTGCTGTTGGTAAGCACTAAATCTAAGCAGGCACAGAGTCACCTTTGTGCAACTACTTCTTACACAGCTGCAGGTTGTAGTACTGCACCCCTGCCTCTGTCAGCCAGTCCACTGAGTTACCCCAAGCTCTGCTGTGTGAAATACACAGGTATTCCCAGATGCTTGGCTAATGTATTTCATGCTGGAAATTCTCCATTTGTTCTCAGACACAGAGATATTCTCTGCAAGCCCCTCTCCCAGGTTTAGTGCAGTCAAGGGTAAGAGACCTTCCGTTTTAGTAGTATAATGGGGAAAATGGAGTTTTTAGCCTCTGTTGGGAGTCTGAGGAGAAACATTATTTCCCTTTACTTCGTTGCTCTTTAAGCAGACATATTTCAAAAATACTTTGGCAGAATACCAAACATCCATTGACTTAGTTTGTATACTTCTTATGGAAAACTGTTTGGAAATGCTTAAAAGGACAATGCTCTCCAAGCTGTTTATTTAGAGATCTCTGGGTTTGGTTATCAATGAATCCCAAATTAAGTGAGAATTAGGCACTGAAATTTTGTGTATTAAAACTTGAAATACCACCAGATTCACTTCTGCAGAAAGGACAGTCAGTCTGTGAATATTTTCATGCTTGATTTTCATTTTCTTTGCCATGACTGAAGAAAAAAAAATTCTGTGTGGATTCAGCAGACTCATACGGGGATCTCACTCCTCTTCTGCTGTTCTAGGCTATAATTGTAGGTGGAGCACAGACTTTAAAATACAGTTCCATCACTAAATTTTAGAAAGTAATGTGAATGGCTCGAAAATATGTAAAATATGTTGTCGCTGTCGTACCGGGGACGGCGAATAACGACATAAAAACTCGATCTAGGAAGAAAGGAAATTATTTATTAAATTACAGACTGGTTTATATATCTTAGTTTGCTTGAATGGCACAAGGCCATTGGCCCCTGACCATCTACCTCCTAGAATGATTGGTTAGATTTTGCAATACCCATTTCATAGTATTTCTCTGGTCAGTATCACAACAATAATGCACAACAATCTTGCACCTGCAAGATAAAGGGATTAGTTTACAGAAACTTCTAACTGTTTTCAGCCAGTGTCTGTGAGAAAGCAAAGACTTTATCACAGATAGAGGCAGAAAGCTGGAAAATCTTTCTGCGACCAAGCTTTCAGCATCCACAATATGTTGTACTAGCTTTCTTTTTAACATACAAATTTTATCACCAGTTTTTGTGTATTTAGCCTTCAAATAATTGTTTCATATAATTTTGAAACATTTTAACTTTCTATGTCTCTTACATGATTTCTCATAAAAAACAGAGATAAAGCTATAGAAATATATATTTGCATGGAAGAGGAAGAGATAAATACAGTTTTCATACAACCTAGCATTAAAAATTTTCCAAAATGTGTAACTGTCATTCCATCCCCTTTTGAAAATATTTTCATCTGTTAGGCTTGTTAGTCAGCATTAATGTACTTACAGGTTTCCAAGCAATAATCTACTAATAAAAATGGAAATAAAATAGTTTTCCTTCTGCTCCTTGTCATACTTTGTTATATACTTCAATAGATGTTAAAATGTAAGTACTCAGAATTGTGGGGAAAAATTAGTCTGGAAAACAAAACCTGGACTATTTCATTACTAACATAGCAGTGCTCATGGCTTAAAAGAAGGTGATAGTGTTCCAAGGTGGTGGTGGTTATGTCTGGGTAGATAGATGGGGATTTGCACTGTTGTGTGAACAATGCATATGAAAAAAAAGCTGTCTGATGCTTAAGCAATTCAAATGGTTCAGAAGTTAAACTTCCTTAAGAGGAATACTTTGAAGTATTTCCTTCATTCCCAAATCTTTTCACCTTAGATTTTACAGAACATTAACTCTAGAAAAGTCCCAAATTCATTGGCTGTGTATTGTTGCCTGAAGCAAGAGATTCTCTTTTTCTTCCCTGCACGATATCTCGAACTCGGGCAGAAAATTTAGGTGGAAAAACAGGAGAGAAAAGGCTAATGTGATAACAAAAATAAAAAAAACTACACTGGCCAGAGGCAAGTGACAGCTGAGTCCCACACTGATAGAGGACTGTAGCTCAGACAATATCCTGCAGGACTGAGCCAGGCCTGGGCGATAGAAAAGCAGAAAGGGAGGACGATAACAAGCTCCCCTGGACCCACAGTGAAGGAGCAGGAGTTACTATTGGCACATTGATGACAATAAGTAAGATGTTGCATTTGGCACAGAGGTTGGGATCCTTGCTGTGGAGTACCCAAGGTGCACGTACACTCTGTGTGGCACCCAGACACATGGCACAGCCCTACCATGCAGAGATGCAAAGAAAGCAGACAGTGGATGGGAGAAGCACCGTGCCTTACTGTGGCACTCCTTCGGAACTCAAACCTATGCCTTTCAGCAGGTGGAGCCACAGCAGTAGGTTATAGCTGCCTGTCTAGTTGCAGAGCTGTGTCATTAAAGTGATCTCTGTGGCACCCTCAATTTCTAAATAAAACCGCAGTCTAAACAATCTGCAATGAGACTTTTACTGATCTTTTCTCCCAGTACATTTTATCCATAGGATTACTTATAGTTCTGGTAAACAATCACAAGGCATAAAAAATGGAGCAATAGGAAGCATAATAATAAATAGCAATTAATACATCATTAGAGGTTTTCTTCCCAAGACAGAAGGAAATGGAGAAAACAATGCATTTTGATGTCAACCTCAGCAAAATTTCTGGATCCTGCTCTTTGGGTACTTAATCATCCTGACATCTAGGCATTTCCATGGGAGTTTTGGCAGTGAAACTATCCAGGGAAAACTTTTTGTTCAAGCAGGCCCCTCAGACTGCTCGCCCTTTTTGTTGTTTTCAAAACAGTGTGATTTCATCATGATAACACAGCACAGTAAACATATTTAAAATTGTCTTTTGTACTTCCTAGGCAATTGAGATTCAAGTATTTAATTTAGACTTCATTAAGCAGTTATTATATATTAAACAAATAGCAGCTACATACTAAAACATATTTGCAGAGTATTATGGCAATGCAATAGGACCATATCAATTTCACTGTTATGAATCTGTTACATAACTTTTAAGCCTTGGTGAGTGTTTAATAATCAGTATTCACATAACATACAATAACTGTCCTATTAAATCTAAATTAATTGTGGCTCAGGGAACATTAATTTAAAAGGTTGCCTATTTTCCCAGCAGATCTGATCTTTGTTTCATACTTTTCCATTAAAATTAGTGTTAAGGACTGAGTGAATTTGTTTCATTTAGAATCTAGTTACTAGGTGCTCTGAATACCTGTGAATCACATTCTGCCAAGCTTCTCTGCTAACAGCAATATTAAGGATTCTCTCCCATTTTCTTCCAGTGTAATTAGCATTATCTGGAGATAATAAAGATAATAGAATAATCACATATTTGTGTAGGAAAAGCAATTCCTTTTGGCTGAAGGAACTGACATTCAGCAGTTCATTAAAACCAGTGAGTCAAAATTTGTCCATGGGATTTGCTTATTTCTAGTTTTCAAAATGACCAACTCTCAGGAACGGATGTCACATTGAAAATTTTTGAAACTTTTCTTGTTTAAATCAATCATGATCCCCACAGTGATGATCTAAAAGTGACTCTGTCCCTTGTCCTCTGCAACAAATGTAAGAAGCTGCAATAACACTGCACGTAGACCTTGATGAAGACTGCATAGCTGTGAGTAATAATTGGTATCAGAGTGTTTTGGTCAAGAATCCTTGAAATTAACGTCAGAAAAAACTGTTGAATCATATAGTCTAACATATAAGAAGCCATCACAAGACCGTATTGAACTTAGGAGATTGCAACTGATTCAAGCTCCCTAGAAAGATATTTCTGAGAACATCCAGAGCTAGTGAATTCATTACTTCTTTTAGTAATCTATTTCCGGTGACTGTTCACCTTTAGTTTTAAAAATCAGTTACGCTATTTTTAAAAACTAGTATGAAGGCATTATTCAGCACTCTGTGTCTAATGCACAGGAATTATATCAATACACTGAAATCATATCACCTCTCAGTCTTTTTAAAGCCAAACCATCTCTGTCATACAAAGGTCTTCCCTTCTGTGGATCTCTTCTTTAGTCCTTTCAGTTCCTCAATGCCCCTAAAAAACAGTTGCCAAAACTGTATAGAATATTCCAATACTAGCCTCATCAATGTCATATAACTTCTTTGTTCCTATTTACCATTATTTCCAATTATTGTGTTTTGTTTTTCTGCGACTGCACATTGAGAATCAGGAGCCCACTGAATTGTCTGTTGGTTTATAGATCTCCCTTCAGTTCTTTTTCCTATCTAGATACCATGCCCAGATATACCTGTATTGAAAACACAGGAATGTTTTAGCAATTGCTGAGCTGTCCTTACACAGCCTCAAGGCCTTTTCTTCTCACTCCACCCCATCAGTGAGGAGGCTGGGGAGTGCACAAGGAATCCGGAGGGGACACGGCCAGGACAGCTGACCCCAACTGACCCAAGGGGTATTCCATAGCCTGTGGCATCATGCTCAGCATATACAGGTGGGGAAAGAAGGAGGAAGAGGGTCACATTTGGAGTGATAGCCAGTGATGGAGCACTGCTCTCCTGGAGATGTCCAAACACCTGACTGCCCATGGGAAGTCGTGAATTAATTCCTTGCTTTTTTTGGGTGGGCAGCTTTTCCATTAAACTGTCTTTATCACAACCCATGAGTTTTCTCTTTTACCCTTCCAGTTTTCTCCCCCATCTTCCACCAGGGCAGTGAGCAAGCAGCTGTGTGGGCCTTTGGTAGTGAGCAGGGTTAAGCCATGACACATAAAGCCAGACATTGCATAACTTTGGCTCTTGCCATCTATTTCTTGCTGCACAGCCTTAGCACTGATATTGTAGTCCTAGATCTAGTTTGGCTGAAGCAGTGAGCTTTAATCTCAGCTGATTCATGTCTGAAAATACTAAACAAACAACTATCCCTCACACCCTGAAGAAATGCACACTCACAGAAAACAAGTACAGGAATTAAGAGAGGATATGGTCTTGTGAGCCAAGGGTGGAAGGCACCTTGCTAGTCCTATTTAAGCATTTTATTAAGCAGAACTTTCTCCTTTCCCATTAAGTCACTGGTTAATCGAACTAGGTTTTATTAGTCGTGCTATTGCTTACTGCTCAGTTGAATATCCATCTGTGTTTCTTTGCCTCTGGAAACCAAGAGGAGGCTAAAATTATCTTACAATTTAAAAGAAGAGAATAAGTGAGGGTTGAGGAAAAATGAAGAAGAATTATAGGCAACTAAATTTAACTTCAATATCTGACAGATAACTAGAACAATTAGTAAAGCAAGAGCAATCAGTATGTAAACAGGTTGAAGAAAACGCCGTGATAAATCGGTAGCACATTTGTAAAAAGCATAAATCAAGTGAAACCAAACTAATTGGTTTCTTCGATGAAATAATGAATGCACAAAGCAGAAGTGGTAGACAGAACTTCTTAATATTAGTAAAACACTGATCCTGGTTGCACACGGCATTCTCAAAAAAGAAGTTAAGTTGGATTAAATAGAACCAGCACAAAATGAACACACAGGTAAATAAATCAAACACTGAAAAACTTTTCCGGTTGAGCTGATAGCTCTGAGTAAATCAAAACCACTTTGCACAATCAAACATCTTACACAGCTCAATTTAGACATGAAGGGATTTATTTTTTCTTTCAGTCAAACCCCCGTAAAACAGCATCTCATGTAAGAAACACCTAAATAAAGAAACTGAGCAGACCAGCAAAAATGACAGCCATTTTGGTTCTATGCCAGCACCAGAATAGCTTACATCAGCATCAGTTTTCTGCTGCACAGCTGAGTTGCTTTATTTAGATGTATTAAATATTCCAAAGCATTTTTAAATAGAGCTTTGGTTGCGGCAGGATTATCTCAAATTTATTTATTGACATTGCTTCTGTTGACTGGTATTTCTGTCCATTCATCTAAAATCGCAGGATTCATTAAATGTTTATGCCTTTTTGTTTTGACTGAGTGAAAAAAGATGTCTACTGGCACTACATGTCCTTGGGATCTTTTGCTCTCTTTTCTTTATAAAAGCTAATAAAGATTCTTATGATTATTTATTTGTTTTCCACAGCAAATAGTCATGCTGTTGGCAGGTATGGCCAGCTACGTTTTTTCACAACCAAGAAAATGTTTTGGCTTTTAAGAATACAGAAACTTGTTCTTGTCCCAAAAGCTGATGTGCTAAGAGGCAATAGGTGATAGAGATATGAGATCCCAAGATACCAATGAAAGGCTCTTTGTTAGACTTACAGACAGCAATTGTAGCAGGAACATCAGCTGCCTCATCATTGTCAAGACTTTTCATTGCAATTAGAGGAAAGGAACATTTTTAGAAGTTTTAAGGGATGACTATCAAGTTAGTTTTGCAGATTTTTATGAGACAGCCTTTCCAAGTTAAGAAGGGTAGCACACACCTGAACAGCAGGTGTGCTAATCAAATCTGACAATAAAACACAACAAATGTATTTTAATGTTAGAACAAAAATATAACGTTGAAAGGAGGCATTAGTTAAAAAAAAAAAAAAAGACTGAAATGCAGAGAACAGAGAATAGGCAGATACAGTGAACAGTTTTTTATACAAGAAAAAGCAAATACTATTAATTGTTAAAGAGTTGATTTTGTATGCACACAGACTTCGGTAGTGTTTATTTTAAAGTATAATGAATATATATCTGCCACAAATAAAACTCTAGTCAGTAAAACTTTTCCTACAGTCATTTCTACACCCTTAATATAATCCAGATTGCATTAAAGTTGAAATAAATGCAAAATTGCTTCTGACTTCCTCAGGATGGCTTTGCACTTATAAGCAGTGAGCCTTCTCATTTCCGTCAGGTACCACATGACTTGAATAGTTAATTTTAAAAAGGGCAAGGATAAAATACCATTAGATAGATTGGGGTTAAAAAGTTATGAGCTTATATTTTAAATAGTAGAAAATTGGGTTTTTTTCAGGGAAAGTATCATATCAAAAGATGCAAAGACGAAAGTAACTTTGTTCTCCTTCATAATGAATGCTACCTCAAATGTGTGTACTAGTACAATCACAATATTGTCTTAAGATAAATTTAAGAGCTTAAAATATGTAATAAAAATGGATGGATTTAGGGGTTTTTTCCCCTTATTACTCAATTTCTACGCAGACATCTTCAGTTCATAGAAAAGAATGACAGCAACCTGTAACAGCATACAAATATATATTAGATTGCAAGTACTTCTTGCTGAGAACAAAATAAAGGGTCCATGCAATATACAGAGGGGAAATTTTGTTTATGGTGGGTGGAATAGACAGTAAACAAGAGTGACTGTGGAGTTGCTGCTGTTGGAGGCCCACATAGCTGGAGCTGATGCGGTGTGGAAACAGAAGACATGAGATCTTTTAAGTTACTCTCAGCAGGCAGTAAGGGCATTTTAAGAAGCCCACACACAACTATCTCTTCTTTAGAGGATGCAATGTGCCAGGCTTGTTTTCAAATTCCAGTCCAGGTAATTGTCAGCCTTTTCTTAGACATTGGTATTTTGAAGCAGCACAGTGAAGAGTACAGAGATTTACATATCCTCAAAAGTTTACAATTCTTTGTTGTGAGTCATAATGGAATAGATATTTAACTTCTACTGTAAAACTAAAACCATTTGTTATAGCATACCAAAATAAATTTATTCATAAGTAACAATACTTTCACTTAAAAAAAACTAACAGCTTCTGATATAGGGAGGTCTGATCAGAGCTTATAGCTCAAAATACATTTTTAGGAATGTTTCCTAGAAGATATGGAAGGGTAGTTTTTTCCTGTTTAATTGAGGAGCTGTAATATAAACATCTATGTAGAAACACATACAGAAAAGTAGTTTTCAAAGTTTTGAAGTGTGATTCAGACCTACCCCACAGAAATGCATTTGGTCACATGAATGTAAGAATGTGAAACAAGGTAACAAATATTAAGATAATTATACATATGCCCTTTCTGAATGCTTTCAGAAAAAAAAAAACAAAACCAACTGTATAAGGCAATGGGGGCTGTGTGATTCTCTGAAGGTGAAGAAATTTGAATTACATCTGTATAAGAAATTTCAGGCTCAGAACCTTATTGCTCATAGTTACTGTTCTCCAAGTGCTAGTCTACAATGAAAAACAGAAAAGTTAAAACTTTGAAGATTGTTAACTGAACTATTAGCATAATTCATTTTCAAAGACATACCTCCTGCAAATCTCTACCAAAATTTTTTTTCCAATCAAAAAGGTACAGCTTCTTCTGAGGTATAGCAAAGAGTACCATGCAGTGGTCTACCAAGCAATTCTCTAAACCAAGAATCAAAGACAATATCTGAGTAAGACTAGATGGCAGGAGCAGGAAGACCTTAAAAAGGCAGAATTGTTACTGGATGACATTTAACCAAGGGAAATAGTACAATATGTATTACATCAGTTTCATTGAGTCTAGTCAATCTAATTACCATTTGCAATCTGGAAGGCAGCATTTCTAACGTGGCCAGAGGGGGACATATGGCTTCTTGTGGGACATGTATCCAAGACATGCACTGAAAAAAACCCTGTAACTCTAGCCCTTGCAGATACTGCCTGTAGGAGAGGCAATCTATAACACAGCTTTGTATAGCGATGTGGCCATAGCAGCACCAAGACCAGCACAAGCTTGCCACCCAAATATTTATGTGACTCTTGAGTCAGTTGCACAATTTCTGTCACAATAACGGTGCTAACAGCGCATCAACTAGTTAGCTGGAACCCAGCCTCTGTAAGTACATAGAGCTAATCACAACCTTCATTACAGAATAAATTTTCTACTGGAAGGAAAAGCATCGCTCCTGACAGGTTGAAATTCGTGTTTCCCTAAAGTGCCTTTTGTTTAGTTACTCACTTTCCTGATTTTAGATAGAGTGAACTGACTTAATTACATGCAATTGTCAGCTTTGGTACACAGTGCCTAAGCCTTCTCCAGCCCTTAGCACAGGGTGAAAGAAAGTTCATTTGCTCACTGGAAGTTCGTGTGCTTTTTCCTGAAAATGCTGATCATTTCCACACACACAGAATACTCACATAGTTGGATGCACTGAATCTATTCCAGTATGTCATGCCTTATGATCCTAGCTGATAAACAGGTTGCACTGAAAAAGTGCTATGAAAATCCTAAGAGGAGGGGAAAGGTGGGATGACTTTCTCAGGCCATGACAGCAAGTGTAGGGAAGCAAAGCTGCATGAATTTCAATTAATTAATTAATTCATGACACAGAAAAAAAGTGGTATTGAAAGTACCTAAAGAGACTTCAATTTATAATAATTTAAATTATTCTATACTAGTATGCTAGGATCTTGCCATATGTTTTAACATAACATTACCTTGTTTGTATGAGTAATTGCAGTGTGCTAACATAGATATACTTATCCAAATTTCACATAATTGTAAATCAATAGTCTAATTTTACTAGGTCTACCCACTTTTTCCACTAGATAAAGCCCTTTATCATCCACTATGAAATTATGACCATGGTTCTTCATTTTTGTAATATAAAGGGTAGCTCCTCCCGCGAGATTTTGACAACCTTGTGAAGTTGAGTTCACCAAGTGCCCAGCCCTTGCTTTCTCAACACCTTACCCCACCAGTTTAAGATAAAGTCAGATTTTATCTGACTCTCACAGGACAGGAAGCATAGAGTTTGTATTCATATAGTTTGGTTTAAGCTAAGAACATAACCACACTTAATCCACTTCACATTGAATGATCTAATCCTTTGTGATTTTGGAGCTGGGTAAAAGTGCTGTAGGTATTAGCAAGTTTATACTTCTGGTTTAAAATGCCTGGGGTACATGAGCTGACACTGTGCATCTACCTTGCTTAGGTAGCATTTGTCAATGAGAGACCCTCGTTCTCAGCATTTATGCTCTAGATAGTTTGGCAAGTCATTGTATTCATGTCTTGGGAGTATGCTCCAGTTTTCCTAGGCTCTTTTCTGAATAGAGTATGTACTATCAGGAGAACAATTATTTCTTCATAAACAATGCCCATGTTGATGACTGTATGGTTTGTAAAATTCACCTTTTTTATAGTCAAGCAGTACATTATATAAATGTGAAAATAAAAGGCTTATTTTAGGGTCTTAAAGAGGCACAGCTGAAGATCTTCTTCCTCTCCTAAATGCAAATGCTATTATAATCACTTTTTCAGCAATTAAAGAGCATTAGGTAGACTTTCAGTTAAGATAAATTTACCTCAAAAATGTATTCATCACTCTCTTCAAAAGTAAAGCCACAAAGCAAAATACACATAGTTGCCAGCAGCTTTAGTCAAAGCTAAAATTAGCCATGCTGATTAAGTGGATTTTGCATAACCTTAACTATTAATCCCTCATATTGGTCTTCTTTTCTTTGAAAAATCTTTAAGTACCAACAACCTAAAGGTTTATAGAGTCACTTTTTAATACTACTTAGTTAAGATTTAATCCTTTGTATAATAGTTAACATTGGCACCATCTTTTAATAGCCCAAGATTTCTAACATGCACTTGCTGAACAAAACAGACATTTTCAATTCCAGGGAAATAATGGCAATACACATAGAGCAGAAGAACTTCTATTTAAAGAATTAAAAAATGTACTTACAAGAGATAAAATGGAACTAACAGTAAATTAATCTCTCAGTTTTCACCCTTTCCTTAAATAGTATTCTTTTCATGCTTAATTCTTTCCCCTTCCATTTTCTTTAACTCAGCTCCTTATTTTCTAAAAGCTAGATTGCCTCCCATCTTACCTGGCTATGCAAGACATAAATTACGTTTTCCAGGAGACCATTAATGAATTTGACTCCAAGTCTCTTTTTGAAAGCAACCCCTGTTTTATAGACACGTCTTCTGAAAAGGCAAGAGAGTACTGAGTCCTGGATCATTCTGTTGCTGTCAGAGGGAAATTAAATTACCGCCTTTAAAAGTTGAAATTGTTCCTATTTTCAGAGTAGGTCAAGGAGGAGTGAAGTAAGTTGTTCTTCATAAAGTGGTGTGCCTTTGCAAACTTTGACTCTTGATTAGGGCTGGTCCTGCTAACAGAGGGTGCTTTCTCTGAAGATTTATCTAACACCTTTTGCTTCAGATTTGCTCCAGGCTAAGAGTGCAAATATTACTAGCTACCCAAGCTGAGCCAACACCTGGAAGCTCATTAGTTTACCGTAACTCCTTTGTGTGCCCCAGCCCTGCCTCAGCACTTCATAGCATTTGCTCACCTGCTTGGTTTTTTACAAAAAGTAATCAACCTTCACATTTTGTAATAATTTGCATTTTCTGATATTTATTTTTTTAGCACCAATAACTTGAAAAGAGTTTGGCAGCACCAGTCATCCAGCTTCCTTCACTTTAGAAATAATTAACAGAAATCCAAAAAGAAAAAAGAGCTATTATAGGTAGCTGGTAATTAGACTTCACACTTCTGTTTTGCCAGTCAAACAATTAAAAAATCAATTATAAAGCAAATTATTAATTGATTGAGTAGTAAACATTTTTGCTCTTTTATATAAGCTAAGGTTTTTTTTCATCTGTGTTTGAGCATTAATTCATTAATTG
The DNA here is from genome assembly GCA_013397115.1 of Edolisoma coerulescens. Taxonomy (NCBI): domain Eukaryota; kingdom Metazoa; phylum Chordata; class Aves; order Passeriformes; family Campephagidae; genus Edolisoma; species Edolisoma coerulescens. Next base: position 1,843,707 of record VWZW01002475.1, on the reverse strand, counting down.
TTTTAAACATCACTTCATCAGCAGTAAAGTCAAAGCAGCTGACAGTTGTGTTTTGTTTATATATTTGATCAATACAACCAGCTGAAAACTTTCAGATCATTGATCATGTCATGTTCTCCTGAGTAATTGGCCAGTAAAACTAGATGTTTGGAAACTGATGACTTAGTGGTTCAAGGGTCAGTCCAGCAAGAAACTGAAGCTGGCTAAAACAGACTTTCTTTTCTTCTTTGTCTTCCTCTTCAGCAGGTGGTCTTCTGGATGATCCATGATCTCATCTCTAATCTTCATGATATTTTTCCTCTTTTTTATGACAGATTTTTAAGATAGATTGTTGTTCCATTGATCACCTTAGTCTGCTGTCTGTACTGCATTGTAAAAGTACTAGCAATGGTATTCCAGATGGAGAGCATAGTGACATTTATAGTTTTTTTTAATGTTTCCTTTCTGTCCTTTTCAGCTATTTATGACTTTGTCAAACTTTCACCTTCACAGCTGAAATTTCTCAGATATGATCATTGACCAAAGGTCAATTTTATCCTAGTTCACTTATTAAGTTTGAGGAAAAAAAAATCATCCAGTTTTGTGATCTTAAGTCATATAACAGTTTGCTTTTCCTTGCATGAAGGGTTGTGGATTTTTTCTTACAGAACTTTAAGCAAGACTCATATCTGAAGACTTTGAAATTTATCTCAGAGAACACTTAGTATAGACATGTTCTTTTCAGTGCTTTTTTACCAGTCTGTTCCTATTTGGTAGACCTATACAGATTATCCAAGCTGTCCTTCATTTTAAATGGTATGGACCTTGTGTGGAAAGAAGCAGAACTTTAAGAAACAAAATTATCAAATTGTCAGTGTTTGGAAACTTGAATTATTTCCTCCCCTCTTGATGAGGTTCCTGTCTCAGAATAAGTGCATGCAAGGATTTATCTCACTAAATGATGCAGTGAGATACATGGGAGACAAGCACCCAGGAGAGATTGCACAATGGTCAAGGAATCATAATGAGACACAGTTCCTGCAGAAGTTAGCAGAATAAGTGAACCCATGGGAGGTTACAAGTATCAAATGCTGTGAGTGGGATAATGGCATTACTTCATAGAATTCTGTGAATGACGGTCAAATAACCAAACAATTTTTTTTTGCTTTTTCCAGCCTTAAACAAAAGTTTCCTTCATTTATCTTAGTGATTAATAACTATGCAAACATATTATTCAAGCTTTAATGATTGTTAAGAGGATAAATTTTAGAGTGCAATAGGTGGGCAGTGACAGAGATAAACCACAATGGAAAAGCATAGCAGTTTTTTGTTTCTGTCCAACGGAAACACTATTGTTTTCAGATAGGTTTGTCACTTCTGTTAAAATTCTAGTCCCACAGTCAAATACTTATCCAGCCTCTTAGTAGATTGTGATCACAACTCTCCTCAAAAGCAGCTAGAATTATGTCTTTTACAAAATCACCTCTTTCCCTTACAGATTCAAAGGAAAAATTTGAATTATAAAAAGTTAATCTCTAATGTCATTACAGTGTTCGTATTTGAGTTGGTTGTGTACTGAACACATGGCTTTAATATTTCTTTCTCCATAGAAGCTGAGATTCTATAGTACTGACTTTAATAGGCAATCATTCGACTTTTAAACTTCTAAGATACAAAGTAAATTTAGTACAGGAAACTTGCTATTGGAAAGTTATGGATGAAAAGATATGTTTCAGCATCCACTCAGCAGTACATGCAGGTTACTGCAGAGAAGGGCAGAGCTGAGATATGTGATTTTGGGTTTCAGGTCTTCTTTCTGACATTTTAACATTTTAGTTACAAAGCTCTGTTAATGTCAGTTTTTGAAGGAATGTACGAAGTTTCAAATTCTGTTGAGCATTTCAACAGACATGCTTGCCAGAACAAAGCAGAACTGTATATTTGCTTTCAGTGTATACCGCAATATTAAAGACAATTAAAGCTAAAAAAAACCTTCTAGATTTCCATTTTTATAGTTATATATTGTAAAGTAAACATCCATCTGCATGTTTCCTTAGCTTTTCAGAAATGGGCTCAGTGCCGGGTAATTCTGCAGTAGATATGAGAAGGTACAGATAGGTATTGTCCTCTGAAAAAGACATGTGTCTGATGAAAGATCTAAATGTTTCCTAATCCTGATATTGATCTTCTGTGTGGCTTTTGAGAAATCATTTCTCTTTTCATTAGGGGCTCTTTTCTCCCGTGTAGTGTCTTTCCAGGGACAGAGAAAGGTCTGTGCATAACAGCACTATTATCTTTTTGCACTGAATGCTTCCAGTATTGTGGCAGGAAACAATTGGTATGAGTATATATATATATATATTTTTTTTTTTTTAAGGATTCTTTGTCTTTTGGCAGTGTTATTCCCTCCGTATTGTGTTCTCTTTTCATTGTTTCATCTGTGAACACCTCTCATTTGAAAACTCAGCACATTCAAGAGAAAAAAACTGAAAAAAGTTCAAATTAGTATCACCTTATTTTTAAATAGAGAACAAACCAGTGCCTTGAGAAATTAATTGCTATAAAGTATTCCATGGAAATAAACAGACATGTATAGTGGTAAACAGAAGTTATAGCAATCACAAGATCTTCTCTTAAGAAAGTTTTCCCAGCTTGCTCTGTCATGCTGACGTTCTCACTGAACTATTGTAGGAGAACAAAGATTTTGTTCATTTTAAACCTTCTCTTTGAATAGCAAAGGTGTGGTTAAGGCACTAATCCAGCTGAATAGCATTTGCAAGCTCTACAACCAATAGCACGTGACACAAAGCATGATGAAAGATACGTATCTTGGATCTGTTCTAGGCATCAGTCCAGGGCTGTGTTCTGTAACTGCAGGAAAAATCCTGAACCTGCAGCCTTTAGAAAACCCTTAGAAATCTTATATATAGCATATGTTTATGAGGACTTGGCTAATCTTGACTGGGAGAAGGAGAGTGAAATAAAAAATCCAAATCCCTTTTATAATACCTGTTAACATCCTATGACATAGTGGAAGTTCAGCCATGTTGAAAGAAGACTGCAAAAGTAGCTTTAAAAATATCAGTTACAGTCATATGAAAAAAAAATTTTGATGGACAAAAAATTTTTATAATATTCATGTGTTATTTTCTCCTCTTTATTTTATTCCAGTTCATTAAATATTTTGTTTTGGTGAAAGCTAAGACCTGATCCAACTGTCAATGACTTGTGCTGATTTTGTTTGTAGAGCCTGTGTCTATATAGAGTCCAAAATGGAAACCTTTTGTTATTCTACTTGTGGAAGTGTGATAGAACTTGTAGTTTTTCCACTGTACTCTGGGGAGTTTCGGACTAAGATGTTTAAAAGGAGAAAGACAGTGATCATGGAAAGATGAGGTCTAAAAAGAAATTACTATGCCTTTTTAATTTTTTTCCTTACTGTTGAAAACTGATATTTAGAACCAAGACATTTTGTCAGAATGCAGCATTATAATACACTTTTTATCAAAAAGATACCCAGGATGCCAAAAAAAAAAAAGAAAAAAAAAAAAAGAGGCAATACGTGTTGCTTAAGACACTCATCTGGTTATTGAAAAATGCATATTTAACCTGACTCAGGCTAAACAAGAACTGGACCCTTGTAAATATTTCATTTAAGATGTCTAATAACCATTGCATCTATTCTTCATTGTTTCAGGCCACTAGTCTGGCTGCCTTTTTCTTTTCAGTCTCACGTTTGTATGGGTGGTATGGATCAGAGGCATCTGAAGCATGAGATTTTTGCTGAAAGGAAACAAGATAGCTTTAGCACCTCTAGACACTGACTGAGGAGTGAATCAAAATTGGGACAGCAATGACACATGCTTGTCAGCTTGCCTCTCTTGTCCTATCTATTAAGCTTCCATAAATTTAGAGCCAGTATAAGCCTTGGAGAAGAAATACACATTAGATAAGCTCAGCAGAGAACTTGTTAATGTTTGGTTGTGTAATCTGGCAAAGATTCTGTCTGCTTTGAGAACACTTCAGCCCTCATCATCTTCTTTGCATTAACTGGATTGGACTGCTCCTACGGAGATGGAGCTGGCTCCATGCTCGAATTTGGAGGCCCAACAAAAGTCCGCCTGCCATTCTCCTGCTACTGCCAAAGGCTGTGTTTAAAAAAAATTGCAAAAAACAAACCAAAACAAAACTGAGGCTAAGATCATGAATACAGGCCAGAAACAGAGTATAAAATAATTGGTAATCAGTAGAGCACAGTCTGCTGGAGAACTTGGAACTCAATATAAAGTTACTCACTCTTTGGCAAGGAAACAAGTAACTGCAACCAATGGCAAGGTCCACATAAAAGGTAACAGCTTTCTACTGCTACAACTTCTTGCCTTGGCTCAGACTGAGAGGAGAGTGATGTGGGTAGTAGCACCACCATTGGACAGATTTTAAATACATTTAATAAGCTGCTATACATATTCTGCTAAACAGTGGTAATTCACAAAATCTGATTTTCAAAGGCTGGAACACAGAAGGTTGCCTTTGTTCCCCTACCCCAATCTATGCCATAGATCATGACGTAGTCTTTTAATTACATAAACACATTTTTTTCTACAGACTTCCATGGGAATGTGAGGAACCAGAAATATTTCTAAGAGTTTGGTGTGCATGTGTGCCCAATATCCACATCCTCAGAGCTCTAACTATTGCCTCCTATGGGATATTGATCACTCAGCAGCCAAAAGCTTTCATACAACCATTACTCGGTCTATTTACCAGTTTAGTCTGAAGGGCAATTAAGAGAGAATCAAAGGAGCTCAATCTAAAAATAGACTTGCTTACCCATAAACTCCACTTTTTTTGGTTGTGTGGTTTTAAAATTCTGAAGTATTTCGTCAGAAGGGGAAGAATGTCTATGATTTAATCTACACTATGCCATTGTTCAGTTTACTCTGTGCCAAGCTAAAATACGAGGGAAGATATAAAGAGCTTAAATTGAATGAGACACTATATTTATCCATGTGACTTCTTTATTAAGGAGACAACCTCTGTGATGGTAAAAAGGTCAGTGCTGCCCCATTTTGCCTACTGTATCCTTTAATCTTTTTTTTTTTAATTTATGTGCTGAAATCAAGAAATAGAAAGCTATGTTAAACAGTTGTATTGATTTCTTTTTTTTTCATTTTATTCTATTAGTTTAGCTTGAGGGTCAGGTACATGTTTTGTGATATTTCCAGAATAACATAGTCCTGAGACATCACTGCATGTCTGTAATACTGTTTGGAAGACTCTAGATATATGTGTGTGTATATATATGTCCATATGTATGTATAAAACTCAAGTTTGTTTGAAAAATAACATGTATTTACTGAATTTCAAATAGGTATTTGAATTATTTTGTCAAATCAAAGTACTGCTGTACATCTCCTTTTCCAGGTGCAAGCAATAGTACTCACTACTATTTAAAATGAGGATAAAAATGAGGAGTACAATGGATAGTATTTCTTGCAAAAGGAAAAAATATTTATAGGATAATGGTGTAGCACACATCTTTTGAAAAGTAATATCAACTACTGTCTCTCATAGTGTGCTGCCATTTAATAGTAGATGGTTCTATATTGCTGATACAGGGAAGTGAATTTTATGTAAATGCACTAATATAATGGGATTTCTTAATCCTGACTGGTGGAAGAAGCTTTTCAAGCATATTTGCTAAAGTCATAGTCAATGTCATTAGTCATAGTCAGTGACATGAGAAACAGCATTTCTGGAGGAAAAAGAAAATGAAGGATACAGTTTCAGTGCTATATAAACTAGTTGCACTATTTCAAGCTAATTCTGAAAACAAATAGTGGAACTCTGCAGGACTTTATACATATTATAAATGTTGAAAGAATTTTGTTTTTTCAATATATTCCCAATATAAAATTGGTCTGGGCAGAATCCTTTCCTGGTTTATTCCATGATTGTATTAAAATAAATAAAAATTATTNTAAAAAAAAAAAAAAAGTGCTTCTGTGATAATTCAGTTTTAAAAACAGATTTATGTGATGGGGTTGATTTTCACTTTTTTGTGGTCTTATGGATGTTGCTTGAAGCATTTCCCTTAGTACCAGCATCCGTAATGTCTCCTTCAAGTATATTTTCTGATGCCTAATAGGGTATTTGCACCATCTTTTCAGGCTTTCCATCATGTTGCAGCACCAATATTTATTCAGCCATGTATTCTCACAAATGTCAGTTTTCTTTCAAATTTGGTTGGCTCTGATTAGGGATTTACACGGATATTGTGCCTGTAAGCACTCAAACATCTCAGCAATATTTAACACCCCGTCATGTGATGTGACATCAGCACACACCTCTGCCTCCTGGAATGCACTGGAACAGGGGCTGCTGCTGTCTTCTGGTTGGCATGTAGGGTCAGAAGGAAGAAAAAACATTCCTGTGCTAGGAAATATGTAAGTTGTGAATGTTAGAATGGGAGAATAATATAGACAGCAAGTATATAATCTTCCAGCAAAAAAAACCAAGTAATACAACAAGTTTCTAAGGGTAAACCTGTTAAGAAGGGCGAAATTTCAGAAACAGCAAAACAAACAGATACTGGGCCTACATTTTCAAATGAGCCAAATTTGATTTCTAGTTATGGGCACTGAAATGATGTTCCAGAGGATAAAGTGCTGGGATTTTGGTGTATGTAAAATAAAAAATGAGGCATACAGATTTTAAAGCAGAACTAGGTATGTGCAGTGAAGATTCTATGTACATGATTTCAAAGATTAAACTGTGTAGCAAAATAGCCTACAGACTCATGGCATAAATAGGGAAATTGTGCCACTTTCAAACATGTGTGAGACTTTGCCTTCTATTTTAAAAATGTTAACAAGTTTAGCTAAAATCATTCAGATGTCTCTTTCTAACCAATCTGATAAGTTGCAGCAGATATTTTCCTGGCAAAATCATATTAAGCAGGTTTCCCTGCAGGTAGCTCTGCAAACATGTTGAAACTCTCAGTTTCTGGAAAATGTAGACAGCTCTCCCTGAAACACCAGTGAGAGGGTGCTGTCGCAGCAAACAGAGTGCATTCACGAGGGACCAGAGGGCCTGCCTAAACTTCTGGTATTTTTTGGTATTGTTTTTAATATGTATATATCTATCTTACTTTTTTTATCATGGTATTTTTGCATGATGGCTCATTGTTTTTAAGCTTGTTCACCTAAAAGATGAGTGATCCAGAAATGTGGAACAGCAGGACATGCCAAGATATAAATGAATAGAGCATGGTTTTACATGAAGGGGCTTTTGCCAGGTTTTCTACTGAAGTGTGCAAATTTAAAGCTGTGGATCAACGCCCTGCTCTGTGCACTCAGTGTTGTGTCACAATGTAGTGACAGTGACAAACTCCTGAGCAGACAAGCCCACTTAAAAATACTGTATGGAGGCACTCAGCAATAAAGGACAATTGCCTTCAGCATTCAAGAACTATCAAGGACTTCTGAAGACTGATGACCAACATGGAATATCACTTCACAAACATGCTATACATCCTAATGCTGTTGCCATGCTGCATTGCCAAGACTTTTTCTGGTACAGGGAGTGATGTAAAACTTGTTTGGCCCTCCACTATAGTTTGTGGAGAGTTATTCCCAGCAAGATTAATTTGTGTGAGCTCCTCAAATGCAAGCAACTTGCTCACAACTAGCTTTAGGTCTCCAAGATATTGTGCACATATATCTGGTATTGGAAAGCTCATAGCAGCTGGCATTGCATTGGCAGTTTACTCAGGAATAAAAAAAAAAATCAAGCTGCATCATGCAATTACCAGAAGCAGTGGGAGAATATTTTATTTCTTCAGTCTTGGGCTTTTAAATGTTTTTTTTAGCCAGTGGCTCACTGTTATGTCATTCACTTTATGAAGGACAACACTCTGTTAGATAAATGGCTTACTTTTAAGTTTTCTTCCAGGAAAAAATTCCATAGCTGTAAAATCTCTAACCATCTGACTGATAGTCTGTTTTTCCAGTGCCCACGCTATACACAGAAGAGAACTGATGGTTGTAGAGCTGCTTTAAGATGAGTCATTACTCGTTTACTTATTCTTCAATAGTTTTGCCCAAATTTCACAGTTTATATCTACTGCTCAGTTACAGATTCCTGCCTAGTTTTCCTGATGTTCTTAATTTTAAATCTCTTCCAGCATTACAGCTCTCCAGATTTTTACCTGTTACCATCTGTTGATTTTTTACCAAAATATTATTCATCTGTTTTCTAAATGGAATCTCATTGCAATATTCTGCCTGTGTTTCTAATCTTCCCAAGAACCCTTGAATTATTTCTCCATTTTCAGCAGTGTGCTCAGCTCCTCCTAGTTTAATAGATCTGCAGATTTCATTAATATACCATTTACTCCCTCTTCTAGCTCATTATTGAACCTATTAAATGAGATCAGAAGTAATACTAATCTTTGTGTACTGCACTAAATGCCTCCCTTCAAAGTTATTGTTTATCATTACCCTTCATTGTTTGTCATCACCCTTCATTTCAGTCAACATGATAGTTCATTTCCAATTTGATTTAAGTCTGGGAACAGAATTTTGACACACTGGTGATGGGAGAAGAAAGGCTAATCAACAATCCAGGAGCAGCTTCTAATAAAGGCTGAATTTAGAGAATCAAAGTTACGAGTCCTCTACTGCAGCCCCAGAATAAGGTAGAAACTGTCTCCGTAACTTGAGAACACCTTAAGCCCAGTGCTAAAATATCCTAAAGAAAACAGTATATGGCTAAAAGTCAGATGTATGACAGTATATCTTCTGCTCTCTATTCATTAATTTTGTATTTCTATTAAAAAAATCAAGTTTGTCTGGCAGACTTCAAAGTGTTTTAGTAAATTTGTTTCTCAATAGCTGCTCTATTATGTTGCCAGAAAGAGAAGCTAAATTTATGAGTAGCAATTACAAAGAGAACTCACAGAAGATATGTACTTCTATCTTTGGCCGTTTCAGAGACACACAGTCTCGCTTCCAAAGAAGGTATATCTTTCTGCTGGTCCCTGCATGGTGTAAAATTTCAAGAACAAGATTTTAATTTTCATCACCCCTTCAAAATTTAATTTCTTAACTCCATAGTAAATACTATTAAAGGTATTTATAATAGGAAACATGAATTCAGTCAGGAAAATCTCCTTTTGACAAGATACAATTCCTCTGATAATAATTAACCCCATGTGACCTGAAGTCCAACACCAAAACCTATTCATCTTTCACCTTAATAAACTATCTAGCATTTTGTAAATTTAGTTGCTAACCCTTATTACCGGGGCCAATTACTCCTGCTCTTTATTGACTTGACAAAAAAATCTTTGTCCAAATACATTTGGATACCCAGACACTGCTTGTTTTTTCTCACAAGTGCTTGGCTTGAGCTCATTCGGTTACATACATGCCAGTGCAAATGTAAAGACCTTAAACATAGTCTGGAAAAACATGGCCTCTAGATAGTGCTTAATAGTTCTCTTAAAGTTTTATACCCATATGTGTTGAACAAAACAATGGAACAGTGAAATACTGAAATTCAGGTTGGGGCCAGGTTATTTTTTAGATGTAGGGAAAATTATCAGAGTAAGAAGGTGGGTGCATCCTAGAAGGCATGCAGTGGGTCTAATGAAGATGTAATTTCAAGTCCCACCACTGCAGTAAAGAGTGGGTTATGAATCCAGAAATACAACCAGAAGTGGGATCACAAATGTAGAAACTGGGTTGCCAGAAGAGTTTGAGCTTAGTTGCTATAAGCACAGCTTCTCTGAGTTCTGAAGCCCTGCATCTTTCAGTATCTGCCTACTTACCTGACATAACCTGGTATCTCATTACTGTGAATCTGTCTTAACCTCTGAGGCAAATTTTGTTCACTGTCCCCCAGACTGCTTGTGGAATATTTTCCTCCTACTCAATCTCTCCCAAAACCAATCTCTGTTGATTCCTGATAGGGAATCAGCAGTTATACTTTTTAGCCTTGTTTTTATGCTCAAGCATTTTTATAAAACTTTTTTATTGTTACTATCTCCTGTCTGCTCCTCTCCCCCTATTATTGTGTTACATATTTATTATATGTCCTGTGAAATTGAATTGTATTATTCTCAGAGAAAATATTTAATGTTACTTACATTTTCAAAGGTGCCTACCAGTAACATTTAACGACGTAAAAAATAAGCATTATTACTCTGGTTCATTATTACTTACTAATCATGATTCAAGGTGGGCCTGATGAGTTTAACTGTTAACTGTCCTTGCAGATGAAAGCCTGAGGATGCTGTTTCAACAAGAGAACATTGACTAGTTCATTGTATCTGTTTCTGGTCATCTGTATAATACACATGAAGGATATGTAGGTTTGCCTAGACCATGTGTCAGCATGTGTTTTGGGAACAAATTAGTGTGTTGTGCCTCATTTCCCCTTTTGTTCCTTTGTATTCAAGGGGCTTTTACCTTTCCTCTGAAAGACACTTGAGGAAATACATGCCTGCTGGGAAAGCCTGATTTATTTTGCATTGCATCTGCACTGTCTGGTTCTGCAATATTCGTTTTGGAATTTAATCAGCTTCCCTGCATCTCTACAAAGGAATTTATTTTTTTTCTAAGAAGTTGATTCTTTTATTGTCTGCATTCTTGGCAAAAGTGTGTGCATTGACTGTATTAGTGGCTTTCCTATGTACATTAAAGTTTCTTATTTTCATTGTCAAAAAAAAGTCAGTTACATGTATAATGCTTTGCAGAAGTAGGTCCTCACCCAGAAAGATTTCAAAATCGAGAGAGTAGAGTGTAAGTGGAGTAAAGAAGAAGAGTAGTGGTCATATATTACAGCAGTCCAATATGTACACATACTGACCTCGGCAAAAGCAGTGTGGATGTAGTGTTATAATAAATAGGGGAAAAACACCAGTAAGAAAAAAAAAAAAAATTAGAGTAGTGCCATCTAGTGTGCCAGGTGTTGCAGTTTTCTGGAACGGGACAGTAAACTACTTTCAACCCATCCCACTTGTTACCTGACTCTCCCCCTGCTGCTGCTCCCTTTTCAGTCTGCTGACAGGAGAGCAGTAACAGCATTGACAGAAGGTAGAGGAAGAGACCTGAGGGCTGTTTTGCAGATGCTGATTCTGGCACACATGCCATAAGGTTGTCATTGCTGCTCTAAAAAAATGAGCATCCACGGGGTTTTAAAGGAGAAAGATAGCTGTTCTGTCTGTACTCCCATACAAATCTTGCTCGTCTACTCATTGGTTTCCACTGCAAAACATGTAATGGCTAAAATATCCTCTTTCAGCTACAGCAGGCAAGTTTTCCTGGTGCTGGAAGAGGAAAAAAACCTAATTTTGATGCCAGAAAAGAAGAGGGGCTGCTTTTTTGAAGCTTACTGGAAGAGGTGGAAATTATTTTTTGCCGGGTGGCTAAAGGAATTATGTTGAATAGAGGGTCCACAAAGTTCTCTGTATGGGAGATGGGAGGTGAAAGGCAAGTGAAGGGAAAGAAGGATCTGTTCTATGTATTAATTCTTTGTACTAGGAGGAGCCCTTTTACCGTGACCACCCTAGGCTTTTCCACTGCTGCCTTTTCCACTTTCACTGGTAGCTGACTGAACCTCTCCGCTTTAATCCCGAGATATGCAAAGTGCATGGCTTGCCCTACAGTGTGTGAAGCTGCACAGGGTTCATTTTTGTCTCCCATATAGAATCTGCTTGTAATAAGTGGAAGAGTGATCAAGCCAGGAAGTGTTGTCTGCAAATGAAACCGACATCTCCACGGCTCACATAATGCTGTGTATTCACCTGTCCTCTGCAGCCGGTGCTGGAGGATATTGCTTTTCCAGTTGGATTTGCTTGGGGTGCAGCTACAGCAGCATATCAAATTGAAGGTGTCAATTTTTAGCTATCAAAGCATTAAGAAAGTTTAAAGTGAACGAAAAGTCTGGATGCAGGAGTGTTTGATCTTTGCCTTGTTGTATAGACACTACATCTGATGCAAATCCATGTAGCACTTCTGTTTAAACACTTCTGACTTGAGAAGTAAGAAGAGGGTAAAAGATGTTTCAAATCTCAGAAATATGGCTAGGTAATGAAAATGGAGCTAGTTATTGGGGGGTTGGGGTGGGAAGGAAGTAAGTATAAGTATAGATATATAAGATACAAGTAATTTTTTAATCTACTTCTTGTGTATACCCTTTCTTTAGAGCTAGTTCAAGTAAATTGCTATAGGCTATTTTGAAACTGGATGGGACAAGTACCTCATCAGATATTGGTACTCACAAGAAATCTTCAGTTAGGAGTTCATCTCCAAAGATTATGAGAAACAATGAACTGAGGGATTAACAGTTGGACTTGTGGAGGCTGTCGCCCAGGGACATGTGTTGTGTTCCCAGTTAAACAGTGGGACTGATGAAGGGATTTGCCCAGCACAGTATGAAAATATATTGCCAATTAGGGGATGTAAACACATAAACATAGGGACACCTCCAAACTTTATCCTTTCATAAACATGTCTTTGTAAAGCTTCAAAATACATATAGACCTTATTTTCTCATATTATACCCTGCAGCATACAGGCACTTAACTCCCATTGATTTCAGTACCTAAATGGGAGTTGTAGATCCTAAATTGTCTTTGAGGATGTAGCCTTTAGTTCTTGGTTATTGCTGAAATTGAGAGTAGTACTTGCCCATGCTCGGTACCTTTTAACGAGCTCAGTTCACCTAATAGACTGCACAGCTCGCAGTTCCCAGGGAATCAATATTCTGGGCCAGATTCTAACTCGAGTCCTGCAATGCACATAGCTCTTCTAACTAATTTTTAAAATGTGAATTGTGTGTGCATATAGAATGACATTATAATTTCCTGCCTTTTGAGTGGCTAGATGTGCAACTTTAATGTTCTCTTAATGTATTTTTAATGAACTTTCTTATGGCTTCTGAGTGGGAAAAACATAAAAAAAAAATCTATAATATGGTCTAGACACTACTCAAATGACCCTTTTCCTGCAGAAGTAAGAAACTCAACAGGGAATTCCTTCTCCTGAAAGCTTCAGAGGCTGTGCAGCTTCCGATTTAGAGGCAGCATGATTGAAGAAATAGTTCTTGTAGAGTCCAAACTCAGTTGCTGTGCATATCAGAAGATACACAGTGGAAGAGGCACAAGCTGACAGGCTACTTTATTTTTTACTGTCAGCTATGTATTTATGCACAGCACAACCTTCTCCACTCTGTATATTTCAAAGCGCTAAAAAATCATACCAATTGTACTCTGCATGCTCAAAGTGCGGATTTCAAAGGTTCATGACTCAGTCAAATCAAAATCAATTTGCACCAGAACATTCAAAAGCACTTCTTCTTACTGAGGGCCATTTCTATGCTAAATTTCAACTCTCTGCTTGATTTTTTTTCTTCTTCTTTTTTTTTTGGGGGGGGGAGAAGTTGCAAAAAAAATCTTGTAATGGTAAAAGTGGTTTTCTTCACTTCTTTCATATGCCAAATAGTGGGACTGCATTAATTCAAACAAAATTACACTTTTTGGTCAGAGACCAGGTCAAGAAAATTTCACTCCAAAAGGTTAAAGGACAGCTGAATTAGAGGAAAAGTGTACTTGTAAAAGTACATGAAAACTTAAAAATACTCTGATCAGTAATATTCCTGCTTTAGTAGCTTCACTAGTTGGAAAAGCATTACATTTCTTCCTGTTGTAATAATTGCAGAGAATGGGGAACATGTATCACAATAATTTATATTATTCATTTGATGGCATGTCATGTACTGCTTTGGTATCCAATTCACACCTAAATATTTTAAATGTAAAATCAGTTCCTCATCACTGTTCTTTCCCAGCCCCAAAGCTCCCTAAAGCTGCAGTTATGCCTACGCTATGGAGTGCTGTTTAGCATGGAAGTTTCTGAGCAAGCTCAGAGGTGCAAGCTTGGTTCATTGAAGCAGAGGAGAGCTCTCTGCAGACTGATCGTGGCTCAGTAGGATGTGTTAGTGTATGTAGAGGTTTCTGTTGCCGTGGCTGGATTCCTTCCTACACTTCATCAGGTAGCTCAGGTTCTCGATGCTGTGCAGAGAAGTCTCTTTGAGCAGTGTGAGGAATGCTTGAAAGTGAGTCTGTGTGCTGCAGCCCCGCTCAGGGCTTTACAGTGGCTAATGACCACGGGAGTAGTACTGTTATACTCTGCTGAAAAGCAAATGCTTCTCCTCCTCCCTCCCGCTTCCTTTGCTGGAGGAAGGCAGAAAAAAAGAGGGATCATTCAGCCTCTCCTCTAGATGATGATTCTTGACTGAAGGTGTGCTAACTGCCTGTTATGGCAGCTTTTTCTTCCCTTCACTCCAACCATACTGAAAAAAGAGCTGTATCGAATCAATATGGTGCAGGAAGCCCGCTCTTAAAGGCTTCAAAATTCCAGGTACCATCAAAGAATTACTGTTATTTGTTGTTTCCTGCACTTGTCTCAGATGACTATTTATTTCAGCAGTCATATTTGAAATTTGAAGCAGGATATAGAAAACTTGTAGTATTGTATTTTTCTGAGGAGCACACAGACAGAGCACCAAGTCTATGATAAAATCCAAGACTAATAAAAACTCAAACTGTCTGGATCCAAAATTTGACCTACTTTGAAGGTTGTCCCATGTAAAATTTAATTTACTGACCAACCAAATGTAGATGTATGGGTGTTCGTGTGCTGCAATAAAATTCTGTAAAGACCATGAAATGTGACAATGATCTTTGAAAAGCTAGGTTATAGAAGTGATATTACAGATTTTAGTAATGCTTTAAATTAAGTGTCTTCAATATGCTTAACCTTGCATTAAACTTAGATTTAATAAGACAGATGTATATTAAGTACTGAATATACTTAAGGGAGCAATCTTGCGTTGGCAGGGGATGGACTCAATGACCTCCTAATAGTTCTCCTCCATCTCTAATTTCTATGATACTAATTGATTATTAAAACACTTTTATTGAGGATTGATATGTAGCTATTATATAGTTATTAATCTTATAACCCAACTGATATTTAATTTATACATAATTTTAACACACAATGTCATTTTAGTTTTTAAAGAATAACCCTGGAACAGAGCATTCACTGGGACTCTGAAAAATCTTGGTGGTAAATGAGGTTGGCCATTTTGAGGTTAATTGCAATTTTATGATTAAATCACAGTTTACAGAGATTTACAGACGGAAGTAAGTTTACAGAGCTCTCCAAATAAAAAATGTTATCTTTGCCTCAGCTACAGCATTGCTCAGGAAAGACAAAGGAACTTGTAATGAAGAGAGGTGCATTATTCGAATCAAATATTATACTTTGCTAGATCTCAGACAACAGCTAAATTTTGAATATTTATACTTTGCTAGATCTCAGAAAACAGCTAAATTTTGAATATTTTAATGGTAATCTGTGTATCTCAATTTTAGAATTGTGAAGAAATATCCCAAAACTCTAAAGGTTTGGGGGAAATGGTGCAGTGCTTTTGAACATTCAAAATTAATTTCTGTGAATGTCTGGCTAAACAAAAAGCAGAAGTTTTGTAGAGCTGTGTTATTAATTCAGCTTCTATATGCCTAGGGCCATGGCTCATAATGGCATTCCTTTCTTTTTAACAAACTGTCAAGATTTTCAAAGGACATCCTGAAAGCCATAAGTGCCTATTTGTTGGATGTATTTCTCATACCCTAAAGGCTTTCTTTGATATGGACTGATATTTTACATTTATGGATGGGGGATGCATGAGAAAATGCCCTTTGTGAAAACCTGTAATATCTCAAGAGTGGCAAACATCTGATTTTTGGCTAAGGAAGTCTGAAGAGTGTTAGAAGTCTGGATGTTTTTTTAAAACAGAATTTTCAAATAATTAGCAGCAAGTAAAAATATGAATAAATGGAAAACCTAATGCAAATGTATACTAATGCTTGAAAGTTCCTAGTTACTTTAAATAATATAAGGAGTGAGTAGAGAATACTTCTCAATTTGCCCATGGGATTTTGCACCTACTTCGTGATAAATATTTACTTGCAACATATGTCTTTTGATGTCAAAAGTGTAACGACCAAGTTTTATTTTTCAAGCAGAAGGCTGGAATGCAGATGGAAAGGGCCCTAATGTCTGGGACATATTCACCCATCAGGGAGGAGATCGAGTTTTCAAGAACCAGACTGGTGATGTAGCTTGTGGCAGCTACACTCTGTGGGAGGAAGATTTGAAATGTATCAAACAGCTTGGATTGACTCATTACTGCTTTTCTCTTTCCTGGTCACGTCTGTTACCTGATGGGACGACAGGTTTCATCAACCAGAAAGGCAATTGTTTCTTAAAAATAGAAGGTTGCAGCTTTAATTCAAGGTTATTGCTGCAGTCTGGCATAATTAATCCAGTATGCTATTCTGCACTGTTGCTTTGAAATTGCAACTTTTTTTCAGAGTAATTATGGGATGATTTTTTATAGGTTTGCAACAACATACTAATTAATATTCTAGATCCCCTCGGATAGCACAATCTTTTGGGATAGGATTATTATTATGTTTCCTATGTATCTTTTTGCTTACTCCAGTTTTTTTAATTGTAACTCTAAATCATTTTGCTTCATCAGAATGTTTATACTTACAGGGATCCTAGCCATGAGAATATTTTTGGATGGCTTACAATAGACAAGTTATCTCATTTGGCAAGTGAATTTAGATAGTTTATCAGTATACTCCAGTGTGCTGAACTTCACATTGACTATTTTGTACTAAGGGACATACTTGGCCCAGACATTTTTCTTTAGCAAATTAGAGAGGATTCTTCAGACTGATAGGAACTGTGCTTAGCTCTCTGGCAAACAGAAGCTCTGAAAAGAAGAGTTTTCACAGTCTCAGCAGGCAGTGTATATGTGTAAAGGGATAGAGCACATAAATAAGCTGGTCAGATTGCTAGAAGTCAGATATAAAATTTGTTTCACTTCTGATTAATTTATTTTAATTCCATAGGTGTGGACTGGGGGAGAGATTAACATCACTCACTAGGAAAAGACAGGAAAGGACAGTTGTGCCTACAGAACAGAGGGAACGGAAGAAAGAAGAAATAAAGAGAATTGTGAAGAATAAAAGCAACTGAAGCTGAACCAGAAACAATGGGAGAATCAAAGTAGCTGGCTGAGATCTCTTGTATGCTGGGAGGATAATGTTCCAAGGAGAAAAAAGCAAAGTATATTTGAATGAACCTCTGAATCTCAATTCTGCTTCCTACTCTTCTCCATCTCAGTTCTACCAAGATCTTTATACTTCTAGGGCAGTATTTGCTTGGCAATTTCTTTCTTCTCCTGGTTTGAAGATTGCAATGATGGAAGGCTATAAAGGATAGGACTTTTTAGAAAATACTCTTCAGGTTATCCTTATCTGTACTAGGATGGTACCAGCAGAAGCAATCTTTTTCTGCAGAATTGTGGTCATGTAGAGCTTGGCTGTTCAGTAGACAGCAGCCTATCCTCTGCATCCTGCAGATTAAGGTTTTCACCAGGGAGTGGAGGAGCCTTTGTTGTGAGATTTCAGGAAAGGGGGGCTGGTAAATCTGCTGTAAACAGACAAACCAACCATTTTTCCTTGCAGAGCATGCCAGATACATGTGCCAGTATCCCAGAGAGGCTTGAATTGAAGCTTTTTCTTTGCTACCAAAATTTACAATACATGGCCCACTTTCACTGGCACAGCTTGTCTTTCCCTCGGAATGCTTTTTTTGGTGTGTTGAATTTAAATTTGGCTGAGTCGTTGTGGTTTCTTTCCTGTACTGATATTCCTTCAGCTAGGGCTGCAGGCACTATAAAACCCCAGTGAGCTGCCTACTGTATGGGCTTTGTTATTTAGTTGTCAGAGTGGGAGATAGCAAGCAGACATTCTGAATGCACTTGGTAAGGAAAGCTAACATTTTGACAAAACTCAGCTGTAATTTCAGAAAATGTTCACTTGATCCCCAGTATAAGCAGTTGCCTGATTAATATTATGAACTTTACATTTAACGAAAGGGCATTGGCAGAACTCCAAGTAGGCCAGCTTTCATTAGGCAGGAGTTCACTTCTCCTGTGCAGTGATCTGTTGAAGCAATTGTAACTGCATAGCATGGAAAGGCCATCATCTTCTATATAAACATTTTTGCAAAGAGCATGTGAAGAATTAGAAAGCTTAAAGCAATGTCCTTTCAAATAAAATCATTCACACCAACTGATTCACTACCAATTTCACACCTAAGATGTAGGACATTTGAAAACCTTTGAAACCATTCTAACTTGGTGGAGGTAAGGTCTTTTAAAGAAGTGATGTTGTAGATGTATTGTTCCTAAGATGTGTCAGGTTTTCGCTTAAAGCTTACACCAAGTTTTTAAAGTATTTTTGTACAATTATTTTTACCCTAGAAGGTGCCCTGAACAGCACAAGTGAACTGCTAAACATTAGGTGTCAGTGCAGAAGAAGAAAGAAGCTGTAGACATGGGGATATTGAGTCTGTGAGAATTTGATGTTATGCCTCACTTCAGCATGCAGGTAGGGAATCAGAATGGGGAGAGAAGATGACAGAAAGGAGAAAAGACCAATCCTCCACTTTCTAGTGACAAACTGCTCCTTAATATCTGGAATCTCAACATTTTGGGTTATCTCCACAAAATCCTTATATACACACTTCCTCAGAGGAACGTTTTCTTCTGTATTTCTGCTTCTACCTGACTCACAGATACAACCAGAGAAACTAAGTCAGCCTACTTTGGAAGGTATGAGACAACCTGGAAATTTGACTTGACATTCACATTTTTCAGGAATGCAGTTCTATTTCTCTTCATTTTCTAACAAAAGGCATAAATCTTTTCCAATATAGGTGTTTAATTGAGATGTAAAAAATAAATGATAGCTGGTTGCACTTAAATGTTATAAATTGTACTATATAATTTATAATCTGAAAATCAGAATGAGAAATGCTAATGTCTTCTAGGTAGGGATTACTCTTAATACAAGAGGACAGGATCCTGGATCCAGCAAAGGATCTCTTTTTTCTCAGTTTAAGCTTACATAGCAAACCTTGTAGTCTCATCAGCAAAGAGTTAACACATACGCAGTCCCACTGAAGACAAATAGAACCCCAGCTAAAAGTTAGACTAACAAGATGTATTTGCTGCTAATCACTATTGCAAATTGTAAGAATTTGCTTTTCAAAATTTAAGTTACAGTATATTCCTTTCTCTTTTGCATGGGTGCATTCTCAGGCACGGACATATATCTCCTTAGAATTAAATGTGGTTTTCTGGTGCTGCATTCGGAAGGAAAAGCAAACTACATGTGAGATTTACTGTGAATTACTTTGTAAACAATCTTATTGAGCCTTGCTGTGCTAAGGGATGTGTATGCACCTGTTTGTTTAGGAGAAGGCACTGTCTAAATCCAGGGTTCATAATTGATTGCTGCATTAAATGTTGTCTTAAAAAAGCTATTTAGCAGAAATCCCTAATATCAGTCATTTGAAGTTGGGTAAGTTGAAGTCTAATACTGTCCTTTTAAGAAGAAGGTAGTATGGAGTTCTGTGTTGGCATTTTCAAACATCAATACACAGTAAGCTGAACCTGAAAATACCAAGGAATGTATAATAGAAGTATAGAACAAATTTCCTTCTTCGGATTAAACAAAATCTCTGTTTCAGAAACTGTTAAGAATAATGACCTAAGCCATACATAACCTCCTAAGCATACATTTTATTAACCTTTGCAATTTAGTCTTCCTCCTCCTCCCTTCTGCTGTGTTTTCACCTTCTGTAGACATTTCTCAGTCCTGTGTTTCAATACAGCAAGGCCTTGGGATAGATATTTCACAAGCACCTATGTCTTATTAGGATATGTGGTAGCCTAAGATCCACAATTTTTTTATGAATTTTAGGTTTCTGAGGTTATTAAACACTTTGGTATGTTTAGCCCAAGCCTCTGAAGCAAAGGATGACTGATTTCTACATTCCACCAGCATGAGAGAGAACTATTCCTGTCTGGAGCCTCTTAGCTTAACAAATAATAATTCAAGGCCACTGTTGGCCTTTTCCAATTACTGCACTAAACCAGATAGTTCAAGTAAAAGAGCAAGCTAATTGATACTCTTTGAACCAGAGCTTATGATGTGTGTTTCAATATCTAGTGTTTTCAGAAGGTTTAAAAGCAACATAGTTGTGTTTGGATGTAAGCAAAATTAGAAATGCCTATTTGAGAGCTTAAAGTATCCTGATACTTAAACTTACAGTGACCTCTCAGCAGCATAAAAATAGTCCTTTAGGAAACATACTCATGTCAGGCACTGCTAAATCTGTACAGAAGGTGAACTCCTTTTAAGCCTTTAGAAATACATCCCCAGTACTGGCCAGCTTTAACAACACATCCAGGAAATTAAAGTTGATCTCTGTCTTAGCAAGAGGGGACAAGACAGGTTAGAAGTCATGAGCTTTTAGAGCGGTGAGCTAATTCCTTCTTGCAGTTAGAAGGACTGAGCAGTCTGCAGCAGTGGCAGTGTAAAAAGGTAAGAGATGGTTTCTTGGATAAACTATTGGCAAGCCATTCAGGTGGCTAAAGAGACCAGTGCCTCGAACTCCATCTAAAGTTTGGTAGAACCAAATGAAAAGCCTTAATATCATATAGATCTAATGAGTGAAATGTTGGATTCACACCAGTGCAAAATGTTGAATACATTAACAGTATCTTTGTCCTGATGCTGGCACAGTGATGGAGAATGGAACATTCTAGAGGAAATAGCTAATCCAGCTAACCAAGTTCAAAACATAAAAGATCAGTTTAGTTACCTTGCTGAGTGTGGCACGGAAGTTTTTAAAAGGCACAGTTCTCAAGGAGAGAAATGTTTTCATTGGAACAAATCTACCTGGAAGGCTCTCAAGCATCAGGCTTTTTCCAACACACTTGTATCTTGCACATGCAGTCAAGCTGCCATTCAGGCATTTAAATGAAAGGATTATATTTTCATGTGACCAGCACCCATCAGAATTATGTTTTTCCTGGGGAGTTGCTGTCCACTGATCTATTTTGAAAATTTGCATCCTCATTTCATTTTATGTGCCTGGTTGCAAGATTTTGTGTGCTGAGCATTTTTGCCAACTCTGGGGTCTTGTAACAGTAGTCAGCAGGCACTTGAGAGAAAATATTTGCATCTCATAACAGAGAAAATGTGCAGTGAGGTTGCTTGAAGTGTTAAAATGTAACAAAATTATTATTAACCCTTTTTGGTTTCTTTTAATGTTTTCAGGAGTCAATTCTTACTGCAAAACCATTAATAACCTGGAAAATGGCATCCTGCTCCCTGTATCAGTTTGGTTTGCCTTAATCCTTAAAAAACAGAGGTGACTGGAGATCTGAAAAGATCATTGAGACCATTGATATTCATGTACATTATTGCTTCAGAACATTTGGAGACTGAGTGATCATTACTAATGGGCCTTCTGTTGTTGCTTTAGGTGGTTGTTAAAAAGGTATAGCCCCAGTATTGGTACCAGAGCTTACAAGGTAGCTTATAATGTATAAAAAGCTCCTGCTAAACCCTGATGCAGTTGTGGTAACATTTGGAGAAAACACTGTGGACTTGTGTCTATAGCTCAGATTAATAGAACCTCTTTGAATTCTGCAGATTTTTGAGGAGCCCATCTGGGTGGCATAAGATGTTGCACAAGATATAAATAAACAAGTCACCTTGGGGTTTGTAATTGAAGTTTTTCATGCTGGCTATAAAGAGTAGGAGCCTTAGTGTTTTCCTATTACCTTTGTACTTGATATCTGTTTTACAATTTGAAATGACACAACAGTGTTATATCATCTTTTGAAGTCCAGAAATTATCTTTCTGATGCCAGAAGTAAGGCTTTCCTGGCATACATCTACTCCTGGCAAGGAGACGTGTGGTGACTGCCAGTACCAAGGGGTTAAGGAGCAGTGACAATAGGCAGATGCTAATGCAGGAAAGATATTTTAGTCTTCTCATTAAAATAAGTCATTTCACTGTCTTCATGGATATTTGCACAGTTTTGCTTTTCCATTGTTAGTCATAAAAGGTCACTTCATGGAAAATTAAGTTAATAGGGTCAGTGCAATTTGATGAAAACTAGTTTTAGTTTGTAGCTTAGAAAAGATAGAGGGTAATGCATCTGATTTTATGGGCTTTCTTACATCTGTTCTGAATAAAACTTCTGCTCTCTCTTGTTCTAGGATACATATAATAACCCTATAATTTACATCACTGAGAATGGGTTTTCCCAAAGTGACCCTGCTCTACTTGATGACAGTCAACAATGGGAGTATTTCAGACTGATTTTACAGGAAATTTTAAAAGTCAACATTTAAAATTATGAAAGATCAATTGTGCAACCTTAATATAATTTTACTCTGTGCTTATTTGCATTCAGCAATGACCAATTATTCTTGAAGGTAAAACTTATGTAAATCAGAGTAAAGTGACGTGATTAGAAAAAAATGTTTAGCTGAAAGCAAGTAGTTTTAATCTTGGCGTGGAAACAAAAGAAAAGGTGCTCCAAACATGTTATTTCTGAACTTGTTTTGTAAGGTCACAGTTCTTCATAGAGCAGAGCAACCACGTTAAAAAGTGCTTATCATTAATACTTCTCATTGCGCAGGATGTAAAGTTGAGTGCCCCTAAAAGCCTGACAATTGCATCTCATAATATCCTTACAAAATACAACCTCCCCCACACAGTGAGGTCTGTGTAACAACTAATTCCTGTACACGGCGATTAAGTCATTAGAACTCAGCCTTTGTGTCAAGGTGGTCAAAAGTGTTCAGCACTGGAAAAGATCTGGTTTTTATGCTTTACCTATAGTTGTTGAATTGGTGCAATTTCCAATGTTCTGGAAATTCCTTCCTTACCTTCCTTCTGTTGATATTATTCTCTAAAGTAATTTACTGGAAGTAGATCTTCTCACTGTGTAGCAAGTGAAATGCATTTTAGGATCTCAGTTCACTTAGATAACAGCTAGTATCCCTGTTGTATTTGTCCAAAGTGATCCCAATCATGAAAGTCATATCATAGTTCAAAAACTTTTTGTAGCTATTTTTCCATTGTCATGCTTATTTTTTTATTTTTGCTGTTTATATTCTTTATTTTATCCTTACTTTTGGTAAAATGTTCTCTTAAAAGCTGTCTTTCTATCTTCTTCCTTTTCATTTAGAGTTGCAATTATGCAAAAATCCATGCCAATTACCTCTTTTCCTACAACTTAGTAGAAGATGTATAAGATGTTTTTCTGGCACTGAAACCAACTGGTAGGTCCTCTTCCTATCTGAAGCAGACAGGCCATCTACCAGCTGTCTTTGGAGGGCCCTTCCTGGGTTGTTCCATATCTGGCCCCAAGCCATGTCTGGAAACTAATAGTTGGCATTGGACAGCAGTTTTATCAAGGAGTTTTGTTTACTTTTAGGTTTGTAGACAAGATATCTGGAACTGACTTTCTCTGAAGATAACAAAGAAATTAATAAACACAGGATTCTCACTGTTTGGTGAAATGGAATTCATTTACCAATTCTAATTGTTTGACAATGTTTTAGAATGTGCAACGGCTTATCCTGAAGTAAATATTTAGAGTAGGTCTGATGAATCCCACTTTAATGCATTTGTTGACACAGTTCTCTTTATGCATAGTAACAAATGAGTGGGACTAGCTTGGAGGTAGATGCTTATTGGAAGACATCAAGAGTTAAGTAAAATTTATGTTTACCATTTGTTCAGTCCAAAAATACTTTTAAATGTCTATGTGGTCTGCGTGTAATTAGTGCAACCTTACACAGGTTTAGTTATATATGCAGCTCAACATTCAGTTTGTCATTTTATCCAGTAAAATAGCATGGTGGAATGCTGGCTGAAATGGGTCCCTCTATACAAAGATAATATTCCTATTAAATCCATTAGCTGCAGGCACTCTATGAGGAAATGTCAGTAACATTATTCCCATGTAACTTTGTGCCTACTACTCTGAGTAAACAGTTTATCAAGGCCACTCCACATGTAATGACCCACGAATGAGCAACCCATTTCAAGTTTTCAGCTCAGATTGATGCAATGCAGGATACTCAAAGATGTTCACTTTATTCAGTGCTTAAATGCTTAACCATTTATTAAGTGTTACATGAAGCATAACAGTTTAATTGCTTTGCATATAGTGTCTACTCTACAATAATTCCTTATCTTTTGAGCTAACTTTTGAAATTATTAGTACAGACTCATTCATGCAAGGGGCTCTGAGTCATTACAGGAGACTGTGTGGATTCTGCTGTGGGATTTAAACATCTACTTACTTTTTTGACTAACCAAGAAATAAACATGCTTGACTGCCAAGGAGAGTGTATCTACAGGTTGTTACTGCACTTGTTATTAGAAATATTTAAGTATGTTGTAATTAGATTGACAGTATCACCATTTTATCTTCTTTTTTCATTAAAAACCTTCCTAGATTTTAAGATACACCTTTACACTAGACATCTTAATTTTGTCATCCAGAATTTTCAAAATAATAAGGATCTTCAATTTTCAAGATCTTGGGTTTTAGAAAGAGTTATGCTCTAGTACTCTGAAAATCAGGGTACTTCAGTGCCTCTCAAGCTACATGTCCAAAATTCCTAAAATTTTTGCTGTCATCGGGACTATTTAAATTACAAGATTTTGGAGGACTGGAGCAGTCTTGATTTGGTATATCAACACTGTCAGAGAAAATTGAGATTTTTATTTTTTAGTTAGTTAAAAAGACCAGCAAGAGCAACGTAAATATGAACTAGGAAATAGAGAACAGCATGTAGCTACTATAAATCATATCATTGCTATTATAAATGTCTACAACTGCTGCCATGTTGCTTCTGCAATATATGAATAGATAAAAACATCAATATTTTAATAAATGTGGATATACATATTTAGCACCTCAACAGAGCCATAAGCATGCATGGTGCTTTACAGATGAATGAAAATGATGTCTTCTTACCCCAAGGAACTGAAAATCTAATTTAGATACAATGCATGAATAGATGAAGAACAAAAAGCTGGATGAGAGGTAAAAAGAACATGGGTCAGAGTAGTCAAATGCTTGTTACTGCAGTTGCTCTTTCTTAATTTTATGTAATGTATGTTAAAGATGACATCTAGACCAAGGATCAAGGCTGCAAAAGAAAAAAAGAAAAATATATTCGAGAAGTGGAGCCTTCTAAAAAAAGTTAATGTAGTTCTATAAAGTGTGTGGAGGAGGGTAGTGCAAATATGGGTAAACTATTGCCAGCTGATGGAGAAGAGCAATGAAGGTATTCCATAGTCTGGCTGGTAGAAGATTATTAATAATGCTGATGGGGAGGAAAACATGAATTAAATGAATTTTAGATTGCAGAGTGCTGCAAGAAGTAGGTCCTGGAAGTTAGTAGAAATAGAAAGTAAAGAAGTTGAGGATGATGTGATGTGATATGAGCAGAGGCAAATAAGAGGGAGATGAGCAAGAATAAATCTGAACAAGCAGGGCTAGATTTGGAAGTAAATAGGAAACATATGAACATTTAATTTGGAGTTAGCTGGAAGGTCAGCAGTAAAAGATGCAGGGCAAATAGGAGAAATAATTGTGAGGAGAAAAGGATGGGTAAAGCTTAAGATTCAGATGGTGTTAATTTTCTCCTTAAATATGCTTGAATGAAGCGGAAGAGAAAATGAGATACAGAGAATTCTGACTGCAATGGGAAGTGCAGAGCAGAACTAGAACTGAAAGTAAGCAAGGTGGTGCAGTTAAGAAGATTTTTAAAATTGAACTTTAAGTTAAATGCAGTCCCTTCTGGATAGCTTTTTTTGCCCTTTTTCCCTCAGACTTCTAAGAATTGTTATAAAACCTTTTATATATTGTCACTGTACACTCCAACCTTGCTCTCATGAACTAACCATTTAGTCTGTGCTGTCGATAGGTACAAGAATTCTTTTGCTGCATTCCCATGCACATAAAACAGTGAGGTTATAATGCAATACTCTAGTCCATGAAAATATGATTTATTGTTAAATTAAATATGGATGTCATAATGTGAGCCCCTCGGGTCAACTATAAGCTTGAATGTTATTGAAAGAGCTGCAGCAGCAGCTCTGTTTCTTCATTGCTGCTGACAAAAATGCCTCTACAAATAGAATACAACAATGCAGACATATTAAGGAGTCTCTGAGATGTGCTGTCCCTGGTATAACATTGCCATGTGACATTTTCAAGAACTATAAATACATTGACTGCATTATAGTGTAAAAGTTAAGAACCTTTGCCGTAGTCACTGCAGAAGCATTAAAATCAAGCTGAATTTGTTGTGAATACTATGAGGGATTCAAAGCTTTTAAAAACCCAAACCAACCCAAACGAAATAAACAACTGAGAAACTCTTAAAATCATAAAGATATAGGTGGGATAGTACAATATTTTTATGAGTTTTTAGTGTAGTTTTAAAAGGTGCAGAAGACACAAGTACGATTCCATAAAGTTCCAGTTAAATGCCAGTATTATAGGTCCCCATTATGACAAGAGGAAATATACGTAATTTCTTAGAAAAAATGTCTGAGACCATTTAGACAATAGAAGTTACAGTTACCACTTCGTAGCAGTATTTGCTTATTAGTCAGTTTATACATCATTTTTTCACGTTAATCCTTTAATCTGAATGTTTTAACCCGTGAAAATGAGCTTTTTTTTTTTTTTTTAACTCTTAACCAGCAGTTTTGCAGTGCAAAACTATGAGAGAACATTTTCTTTCTCCAAAATGGCCTGCAACCTGCCTTCAAAAATATCTTCAGTGGAAAAATACCCACAGTTGTGAGCTTGTGAGCTCGTGTTGGGAAAATTTCTACTGGAATAAGGGTAATAGAAGCCTGGCCAGTGCAACAACAGAAGAGGATCTATGAAACAAAGATATGTGGGTGCATTTCTTCATTGCCACTGCCTTGATTTTGATAGAAAAAAAATTAAATTAAAAGACAGAGTATGCATTAGCTTCTAGATGTCTCTGGATTTATCAAATGGCCCCTGGGGAAAGGACTGTGTAAGACACAGGAGCTTTGCGTGCAGTGTTAGAAAGAGGATTGCTAGACTGAGTGGTGCAGCAGTTTGGTCAGGTTTTTGAGAACTGGGATGCAGCCAGTATTTCACATCCTCACACACTACCTGGGATGTGCTTTGATTCAGAAGTAACCAGCCCCCCAGTGAACTGTTAGTTTTCAAAAGCATTAGGAACTGCAGCACAAGAACAGCTCCTGCTCTGTAGAGGAGAGATACTGTGTGGGAGGCTTTAGCTACCTCAGAGAGGAGAACCTAAGCAATTAGGCACTGTGGATGTTGTACTACTGCTAGATAGCTCATGATTAAGTCCCTGCTAGAAACCTCTTTGGATATTAGTTTTGTTACAGACATATTTTCTTTGCTTAACAATACTATTGGATTGTTGAAGCAAAATTCAGGAATTTTCAGTTTTGCTGCTGTTTGCCTTAGTTGTGCAAGCAAAAACTGGGGATCTCAACAGCTAACCAGTTTCTAATCTCCAAATCACACCTATGTGGCCAGAAAGTTAGAGGCGATTATTGCTCACCTGCACTTTAGAGAGTTGCTGTAGGAAATGATTTTTACATGTACAATGTGATCCCCACATCAGAAGTAGCTACTGTAGTTTTTTTGATTCTGCTTTTTTTATTGTACAAGATGAAAGACAATGATAACTCTGCTGGGAAAAAAGAAAAAAACTTCACAAATAAAAAGGAGGGATTTTGGCCTTTATGATGAATAAACAGTCTTTTATGAAAATTGTGAATTTAAATTCATCAGATGTGGATAGCACATAACATCATTGGGTTTGATATCTGTTCTAAGCCACATGCTTCATATGGAGTTACCTTTCAGGAGTAAATGTACTGAATCCACAGAGACACATCATTAAAAAATACTAGTTTTGTGTTGTGTCTTTGAGACAGCTTTAATTTATATCTCCCCTTTTTAAGATGATACAGTTTTAAATAACTCAGGCCCATTAAGTACATTCTAAATGCTTTCTTAGGATTATGTACAGGATCACAATTAGCAAAAACTAAGTTAATATGTAATACAGTTTGTCAAAGCTTTTCCATATAGGCATATATCTTTCCTTTAATTGAGAGATAAGTTCCGTTTATTAGAATAAACATCTGTATTTAGATATCTATCACTTCTTAGTCACAGATTATATTCCAGAAAAAGAGATTTTGCCTTTTAATATACAACAGGAAACATATTTCTTCTTAGGGCAGAACATATTACCATATATAGTATGAAAATTTGTTCAAACGGTATTACAAAATTAGAGAGAAAGCTATTAAATGTTGTGCTGATGGTACAACTTTTATCCCAAGATGTTCATATGTTCCTGAGTACTTTCCATGGGATGTATTAATGCTCTGCTTCTCATCTGGCTGTCTAAGTGTCTGCTGTTGACCATTTAGGTAGACGGACCTGTGATATGATCACCCTTATGTTCATTTGACAATTACTGACGAATGGATCTCTTCCAAGACACATTTTTAGAAGGGCAAATAGAAGAACGAATGAGATGATAAACTTAGTTAGGGTCTACTATATTAAAAATACCAACTGTGTTTTGAAGTGCTTGGGTGGGTAGCTAATATATTGAGATCCAGCTTCCAAGATGGTTATTTTTCATTATGTTTCTGTGATAATAATAGCTCATCATTTGATTTCATGGGACTTATTGTCATTCTAAAGGGCTGCAAATGATATGAATGCAGCTGTACAGGGAATATTGCAATGTCAAACGAAGTAGTGTCATTGCAGATCTACGTATATGCTGCCACAATGTCATTATGAAAGGAAAGAAAACATTGATCAATAGAGCATAGTATCAGAAGTGATTGGATATAATGCAAACAATGCATTATCTCTTATACAGTCTTATTAAATGAAAATACAACTTTCAGGCTATAACAACAGTGCATTGGATTTGAACACATGTGTGCCTGGTTGTTGAAAGCCACTGCAATTTTTTCTGAGCAAGTATATGCCCCTTCATGCATTAACACATACGTTCAATATGACCCACTTTATAATTGCTGTGGGAGTTTGCCTTTGCATTTTTTGAGAGTTCTCTGTTCAGATTCTCGACCATAGCATTGCATTAGCTTATTTGCATTGAATCAATTTTGCTAAGGGTTCTCCCATTTTTATATAAGGAAGTACTTAGCTTTGTTACACAGGGAATGAAATATCTTGAAATCAATGTTAAACTAGGGAAATTGAGGTAGCACAAGTTCAGTGTAATTTAGCTAAGGTCAAAAAGCAGGTGGGATAATAATAGGAATAGTACCTGGATTTTTCCGCTCTCCTTTTCTGACTCTGTATGTGCAATGTCACATTCCTGCTGCTAACAAAGACATTTTGAAATAAACATTCATATCAGAGAATATGAAGATATACCTGAATGCATGGTGTACATCTTTCAAAAACACTGATGGGAAAGTCATCTAGTGAACTTGTAGAGTAGCTGGAAATTAAATACAAAATGTTACTATTTCAAACATATTAAGGATGCTTATCCCTATTGAAGCAAGTCTGATGTTTGAACAGAAGATTTTTGAGGAGTTAATAATTCTATTACACGGTGGAATAATTTGCCCAGAAAAAAGATGGATGATTATATTTCTGGGAAATAAAAAATCAAATAATCAAATACTAAAATAAGTGCAAAGCATTATACCTCTATAAGTATGCTGCATCTGTCTGGATACAGCACAGTTTAGAATATATAAATTGGAAAAGAACCTATAGCTTTTACTTCATGCTAGAATAACAGAAGACCAGCTACATTAAGTTTTTTAGAGTTCCCTAACAATTTATTTTAAGAAAGAAGGAAATATAAGAAAGTGAAGTTCTCAAAAGGAGAATCAGTTTTATCATGTTCATGATAAATGCTTAAAAATTTATTTTTCCATTTCATTTTCTTATAATAATGTAACAGTTAAGTGTATTTCCTTGTTATTCCCTGAAAGAAGGAACCCTCTGTTGGTGTCACTATTTTACTCTGTAAAAGTAACACCTGAAAGTAAAGACCTTCCTAATATTTATAGCAATTCTGTATTCTATTTTCAAATTGTGCATCCTGGAATATTTACACAGTGTAAAAGTGACTTGGAAGCATCAGAATGTAGGGCTTTTGTAACAATCTTACATTAGAGATAAAATCTGGAGGGAATTGGACTTGTATAGCAAGTACTCGCTAGTGTTCGGCTCAAGGGATTAATTGTCAATAAAAGGGGAAAAAATGCCTCTGCAATGGCTGTTTGCCAAAAAAGGAAAGAATGTCTGCAAAGGTTCCTTCTCTTGCATCTCACACCATGTCTCCTGTGTTTCAGTATTTAAGAAGCCTTTAAGACACTTCTATGTTAGTCTTCCTTTCTATTCCCTCAGTTACACCATTGGGTTAGGCAAGACTTTTGAATTCCTAGAAACCCTCACTGTCTTCGCAGCTAAAGTGTAATTTTTTTATTGATGTTCTTTGTGTCGCCTAATTTATTAGTATGGAATAATAAAGCTTATATGAACAGCTGCTATGGGAACTTTATAGTAAAGGGCTTAAGCAACAAAGAAAAGCTTTGATTTTTTCAGAAAGAATCAACTATATGTAGGTGTTTGAATGTTTCTATAAATAAGTCAGAAACCAACAACAGTAGTTTGCACTCTTCTTTCTCAGAAGTATAAGAAATTATATGAAGCATAACTTTACAAAGAGAGTTCAAAATCACATTTTTATATACTGTGTGTCCTTTATAATGAATTATTACTGATTACTTGCATGATATAAAAATAAGTGACAAACCAATGCTTGTGTTACTGCAGATACAGGGTCAGTGAAGAGCTCAGGCAGTATGTTTTTGCCTGGACTAATACCCTCATAGTAGTACGCAGGATCCTGCTGTAACAACTGAAGCTGTCATGCGCTTTTCAAGTTTATTTCTCAGTCACCATGCATTGTAGAAATCAAATCTACAGATCCTAAAGGAATGAATAAGCATGGCTGAATGCAGAGCTAGAGACAAATGCTTTAGTCCTTGCAGAAGGGGACAAGAGAGTGCTTTTGGCTTCTGCAGGTTCTGAAAGTCATTCGAAAGCTCTCTCTTAGACTTCCATGTCTTTTATATCTGCAGCTGAGACTGTCGCCTCTGATCTCAGCAACCAGCTTTATGCTTGTCTGGCAGTCTTTTTCTCATGAGCTACCCCAGAAGTTATGAGCAGCTGGGTGCATAAGTAAACAGTCTCCAGGTTCTACGTCCTGTTCTTTACTCAACATCTTTACAAGATTTTAAAAAGGATCCTTCACTAAGAAATGCAATTTGCAGAGCTGAGTGGGGCAAAATCATCAGTGTCCCCTCTCAGGTGTTGGCTTTGCAGGGTGGGTATTAGCTTCAATACTGGACCTGCATTCTGAGACTTCAGTAATCCAATGCTTTTTAAATATAGGTTACAACATCAGTTAGGGCCATGGAATCCCCTTCCTATTTATATTCTTTGGACTGCTGCAGATTTTTTCTGTTCCTATTTGACTATCATGGCATTTCTCTTCTTTTTTTTCCCTGCTAGCCTTATCCCCATTAGTCCTGTGTTTTCCAGCAGGCAGATGCTGATTTTTCTCACCCATGTGTAATCCCAATGAAATTTTCATTTTCCATATTTTATAGTCTGCTGCTATTCACCTTTTTAAACACAGGCAATAGCAGTCCAAGGGAGAAGAATTCACTAACCTCCTGGGGAAACTAAAAATGATCATAGCCTAGCAAGTCAGTCTTTAAATGTCCTTTGCCCATTCCACCCTCCCCTCTGCTACTCTTTAAGTATTTAAATCTGCCCCCTACCAGTCAGACTTCCTCACCAGATGGTGCCTTCTGACTAGCTCTGCCTTTCTTCAGAGGATGAATAAGTATGGCAAAGAGCATAAGGAACTGGTGAGACAGCTACTGGAATATTTCATCAGCGCTAGTGTCCACTTTTTTAAAAGGACAGTGAAAAATGGGAAAGAGCTCAGGTAGGAGCCGCAAAAATGATTTGAGGGCTGGAGAAAATGCCTTACTGTGGGACTCTAAAAGAGCTCAATCTGTCTACCTTATCAACAAGAAGATTGAGAGGTGACTTGATTACAGTGTACAGGTACCTTCACGGGAAAAATATACTAGGCACTAAAGGGCTCTTTAATCTGGTGAAGAAAAGCATAAAAAGAGCCAATGGCTGGACGCCAGACAAATTCAAATGAGAAATCAGACACAGTTTTTAACAGTGCGAGCAATTAAATATTGGCACAAATTACCAGGAGGGCTGGATTCTGCACCTCTTGCCTTCGCATCAGTGCTCAGTGTAGTTTGGAAAATACACCTTAGTCAAACATGAGGTTTGGATATATACCAGGGAAACCAGTAAAATTTAAGAGCCTATGATTCACTGAAGATAAACCCAGATGACCTTACAATCTCTTGGTTTTTAATTCTATAAATTTAAGAGTGCTGTCTACAATGACTGTTCATAAATCATTAAAACAAATCTGGTATGAGGCGTACCCTGGCAGTATTAGATACTTGTTTTGTGGAAGTAGATCTGCATAAATAATTATTTAATTAGCCTAAATACAAAGCTAAAACAAACAAACAGGGATTAAGTGATCCAGACTATATGATTTAAATATTTAGATAATTTGAAATTGTTATAATTTTTGAAGTCAGGGCAATTTGAAAATATATACCTCATTTTGTAAAGAAAATTCAAACTGTTTCTTCGGGGAGATTTTTAATTTGAATATTTCTATTTTCCCCAAATCTTTCAAATTGGGTATTTTTTTTTTCTGGCTGAAAGAATTCTGCACTTCTTTCACCATAATTTGGTTTATGGTATGCTTATTTTCAATGAGAAAACCACCTGAGGTTTTTCCAGAGATACAGGGAAACATATTCCAAACTATTAGCTCATTGGTTGTTCTTACTTGTTCTCCTCTCTGAGAATAATTCTCATTTATGCAGGCAGTGATAGGGTTTTAAATGATGTAATCATATATTGGTGTGAAGTGGTAATGCCTTTATCTTTAAAGATAAAGATTTTTTTAAAAGGTTAATTATATTCCACAAATTGTTTTAAAAGTGGAATGTTAATATTACTGTAAGACTCCAACTTGGGAGGCAATTTCCCTGTCTAATATATATCATTTAATCTCAATATACTTCCTTCTTTTCTTCCCTATTGCTAATCTTTCCAAGTGCTGCGCTAGATATTTTGTTTCTTTTGTGTTTATTTATACACCTTTTGGTATCTGTTTCCTCTCCTCCAGCCAGATATCACTTAGGCCATGCATATTTATCTTTTCTCTTGGTCTTAACTCATAATTTATTTTTTTCATCTCTTGATACCTTTTGCTTTTCTTTCAGCTTTATTCAATTTCTCACTTTCTCTCCAAACAAATCATACCCAGTACTAATAACAAGTGTTACAGCTTGGTGGCTGATCTGACAGGTAATACGTGTTTCAAGTAAACTCTGATGCAATCGCAGCCAAGGAAAAGGCAAGGAGCAGTTTCAGATCTAAGACTGGAAAAGTGACAGAGGAAAAAATCAATCCAATGTAGAAGGCAGAGATGTATGTAGCATGGCTTAGTGGCTGAAGCAGGAAGACAAAAGGTCTCAAGAGTGTGGCCAAGGCAGGTGAGATGGAAAGGAGAGGTAAGGAGGACAGTGTGGTAACAATAAACCTCAGTTGAAACCTAAGTTAGAAAGTCTGCTCTAGCCATCATGAGATATTAGGTACAGAAACTTCATGAGGTTTTTTCCACCTGGCTCTCAGGAGATGTATTCTCACACTTCATATGTTTTACTGTTATTATCTCATGCCTTTTCACCCCCTGTATAGTGGTAGCAGCAGCCACAGACATCCTCTCTGTCTGATCAGCTGCAAATCTGCTTTCTTTGCTTTACAGTATTTGGATGACACTTATCTCTTCACATTGGCCAAAAAAAGAACCCCACATTAGTGCAGTCTTTCAGTCTAAACCTCCGCCTCTGCTGGGTCATGAGCCCTCGTGATTCAGCCTGGATGTTCCCTCCCTCTGCACATTTTCGCATGTCAGACGCTATCCCACAGAATTTTTGAACTATTCCAGAAGTTCATCCTAGACAAGTAGAAAGCAAGGACGTAGGAAAATGCGAAGGTAAATTCCATTTCCTTATACCCAATGTAAGCTGAGTGGAGAAAGCCCTGAAGTTAGAGATCAGAGTCCTTAATTGAATGTCCCTAGTAATAAGAACTTTTCTGACATGGGAACTTGATCATACTAGTATGTGGGGAGTGATGGTTTATTTGTTTCTCTGGTATAATTTTTCTGGATTTTTTAATAAATCAGCTGTAATCAAAGGCTCAAATGTGTGGGTGCCTCTGCACTGGCAGTCAGCCTGAACCTTCTGCCAGAGCTCATGCCTGTTTACCATTTATTCTGAGTAAGTGACTGAATAATACACTCAGTATATTCTGTGCATGGTCTGTAACTGGAGGTGGCAGTGTTCTGCTACATCCTTTCCATAGTCAGTTTTAGCCATGGAAAGTCCATTTTAATTCTCTCAGTCTTAATATATTGCTTTTAAATAAGCAGTGTATGCACCTGTATGAAAGTTGTAATAGAGAAGATTAATATGATATGAAAAATGTCTTTACTTAAACAAAAAGGTTTTCCAGAACCTTAGTTTTATTAATTTATAAGCAATGTTTATAAATTACATACAAAACATACTGTGGGATAGCATCAGCTCTGTGTGCAACAAAAGCAAATCAGGTAACAGCAAAGACATCCCTCTTTGTCACTGATAGCTGGAAGTGTTAATGTGCTGCATGGCTGCTATAGGTATGCAAAAGATTTCAGATTAAAAAAAAGCAAGCTGGACACTGTGAAAACAACCCCTTATTTTAGCCTCCTACCAGTAATAACTACAGCCTTGCTGCAGAGTTGATATTTTTTTCTTTTCCAAGGCTGAGAAGCAGTTCACTCTGTGGAGCACGGAACACTTTGCTTGTCCTGCAGAATTTCATGAATTTTGGGAGATTTTAGAGAAGCAGTGGAGTGGCTGGAGATGAGCTGAAGAAGACACTTTGCTATAGCATCCTGCTCCCTTGCACTGGTCCCAGCTGCAAAAATGGCACTATATTTGTATTGATTTTTTTAACAGCCAAACCACTGTATGTACCTGAATCTGTAAAACAACAGAATATTGATCTATTACAGAAAATGATCTATTTAAAGTATCTGTTCTCTACTAGTCTGGGATGCAGAGAGACATCTATTTGCTAGTGTAGCTGGGACATCTGCATTGCAGCCACCAGTTTGCACCATCTGGGTATAAATTTAACCCATCACTTCTCCTTAAAATAAATTAATATTGCTTAAATCTTCCACCATCCATTCTCATACATATATATATATATATTTATATATATATATGTATATCTGTGTGTCTCTGTGTGTGACTGTGTGTGTAGGCATTTGAAACAGAGGAGCTATCAACAGAGTTGGATTTTTTTTCCCAACTATCAATTTGTTTAACAGGTTTGCACGGCAGCTCCGAAATGATTTCACTTAAAAGGACACTGTGGATGTTAATTAAAAACATTCATTAGGGTTTTAATAATTCCTTAGAGGCTTTAAACACAAATCTATTTCTATACCAAAAATGTTTTCCTTCTTGTCTTAATCCATCTATTTTGGGGAAGCCAGTGCATGTGCTGCTGGACTGCTAATAGTCCTTCTTCTCCTCCTGTGCCTACCTTGCTTTAAGAAAAAAAAAGTATATGTTTGATTGGTGATGAGGAAAAATCACACCCAAATTCAAAACGTTTCTTTTACAATGAGAAATCAGAAATTGGAACTGAAATTGAGCGGTTTTGTTAGTTCAGATGTATCTGATTAGAGCAGGGTTTGTGTAGTGTCGGTTGGGTCTCTAAGTGCGATATGGTAAATCTGCCCTTCTGTTACGCAAGTGCAACCTTGAAGTGTCCATTAAGATGGAATCAGTATAGCTGGGACAAAGTTTCTAGTTTACCTAATTGTATGTTTGACGTTTTTGTGAGTGGTATTGTTAGACAGGGATCATAGATTATGCTGAGTTGGAAAGGACCCAAAAGGATCATCAAGTCCAACTCCCAACCCTGCACAGCACCATCCCCAGGAGTCACACCAAGATCATCATCCAGATGCTTCTTGAACTCTGGGTTGGTGCAGTGACCACTTCCCTGGGGAGCCTGTTCCAGTGCCCAACCACCCTCTGGAAGAACCTTTTCCTGATATCCAACCTAAACCTCCCCTGACACAACTTCAGGCCATTCCCTTGGGTCCTGTCACTGCTCACCAGGGAGAAGACAATAGTGTCTGTCCCTCCTCTTCCTCTTATGAGGAAGTTGTAACTGCAATGAGGTCTCCCCTCAGTCTCCTCTTCTCCAGGCAGAACAGACCAAGTGACCTCAGCCACTCCTCATATTCCCCTTTGCCACCTTTGTTGCCCTCCTCTGGACGATCTCTAACAGCTTAATGTCTTTCTTATATTGCAGTGACCAGAACTGCACACAGGAATTTTCATCTGAAGATGGCTGAACATACTACATAGGTAAAATTCCATATTCCAAAGTCAGTGGGAAATTTGCTTTTAATGCCAATGTGACCAAAATCTAATCATATATGAAAATATACTCCATTGAGTAGGAGGTTCTGAGTCCCATCATCAACACAAAAAGGAATTATTATCTTTTGAATTTCAGTGGAAGTACAGATTTTGAAAACCTCTTTAGATGTTTTTTGATAGTATTTCCTAATCCTTTCTGCATATTTCCACACAGAGCAATGTTACTCACCTATTTAGACTTCTGTAAAGTGTAAAAATTGTGATGCTGTATGGCATCTTTATGTCATATATCTTTGTTAGCAACCCAGATTGTCACTTATATTACTAGAATTTTGATTTCCTTTCTTTGGTCTTTCTCTTGAGCTTTTTTTTTTGCTTATGTTGTTGAAATCTAAGCCTCAGTCTAATCTAATTCCATTGTTCAGGTCAATTTTTTCCTCTTTGTGTTTCTGTCACATTTGCTAACTCAGTCCAGGTATGAGTCATAGTCATACACGTTATTAAATTAATGTTCTTTTTTATTCCCTGGATTATTAAATGTCTATTTAAATCCATATATATAATTTGCCTGTACATGTCATTTGCATGATTGAATGTTTTTTGATAGTGAGACAGATTCTGTATATTGTAATATGTCAATTCCAGAACTTTTCAGAAAAGTGTATTTCAAAGTTTTCACTTTGTGGTCTATGAGGAATCTTATTTTTTGAATAAGTATTGATTGCATAGTACAAATGTACAAGCTTGCCTTTAATTCAGAAAGAATGAGCATGGTTGATGATGAACAAGAGCATGAATGGCAAACCAGTACGAAAAAAGTACCCCAACACCTGCAACTTAGTAACTGTCCTCACTCTAAATTAGGTAAGTGCAAATGTTGATGTACAATGGCTTTTATAAAATCAGTATGAAAACAGAGATTCGACATTTCTATTTTAAGTATGGGACACTTCCTATGGGTTTCTTGTCCTCACACACTTCTGTGAAATAATTCAGTAATGCCATCTGTATTGGTAAGGAATAGCCAATATCCCCCTAAAAGGATCCCAAAGGGACAAGAAGAGATCAGCAGTAAACAGGTATTTTCAGCAAATACCGTATACCTCCATTTTGATTATTATACTAAAGTCACACTAGGCAAGGGAGATATAACCTTCTCTCAGATTAAATAGTTAATGCAGATGAGCTCAGGTTGTATTTGAGTCCAATGTTTGTTATTAGTAACATCTTAAAAGCTGGGAACATTCCTACAGACACTCTAAGGCAGGGAGAGCAGAAGGTGTTTTTTACAGAATAATGACAGTCAGGTTGTCATGGTGGGACACAGTTCAACTGTGAGCATTCCTACCCCTTCTCTCATAAATTAGCCCTCCTTGCTGCTACTCATTAATGGAAATGTCAAGGGTTTTGGTTTGGGTTTGGGTTTTTTTTTTTTACAACTGTAAGCTCTACTATAGATTTCTGCACAGTCAGAGCTTGAGGTCAATCTCTTTATCCATGCTGGATAAAGGGCAGCTACTTACCTGTTCTGAATATTCATGATCCTGGCCGTCAGTGGCCATATCTGGAGCACTTTCCAGTTAAGACTCAGAGAAGATAAAACCTGCAGAGTTATGATAAACAGGTTTATTACATTACAGCCAGGGGTTCCCCCCATTATTACCATCATTAATATGCCAAGTAATTAGTTGATAATGTTTCCTTTGATACTTACAAATCTTCTTGCTCTGCAGATTTTAGGTGCTATAAAGTTGTCACTTTCCAAACAACTTTTGTTTTGAAAAACAACTTTGAAAATGCTGTTCTTGGGAAATTTTCACAATTTCTCAATATCTTCAGTGTTTAACTTTACAGTGCAACTTTAATATGAAAAGAAAAATAGAGGAGAGTGGAAATTTCTCAGCAGTACAACTGCTTAAAATCTCTGAGCAATCACCAGCAGATTTGCAGTATTTCATACCCGCAAAGGAGGTCAGCTGGTTGCTGAATGAACTTCTGACATGGTGATTCAAATCGGACTCAATGTGCTTAAAATGGCCTAACATTTACTCACTACCACCAATTACAAAACTCCTTCTTACCTACCTAGATGTGCTTGCTGTCTGTCAGGCAGGTAATCTATTCAACTGTTTACATTCCTATGAAGCTATATAACTGCATAAAATGGGATTAAAAAGAGATTTTTTTTATGCCTATCTTATGCCATGACTGTTGTAATTTGTAAAATAAAACTTTCCCTGTATCTACCATCACAGAAGCTGGAAGGGTGGTCAGATGTAGCCTCCGAGAATACTTGCCTACTATATGTGATAATCAGGTTCAAAATTCGTCTCTGTTCTTTCATCAGTTTGGGGGGACTATATAGAGATACCAGCTTTGCTTCAGTCTGGAAAGCAACATTCCCACATTACAGGTTGCTACAGCTGTACGTTTTTGGATGAAAAGAATTAGAAATTACTGTATAATACATTGCAATAGAAAATCTTATATCATGTTCATGAAGATATAAACAGTACTGCCACAGAGACACAGTTTACCACCATGGTGTAAAGTAAATATTTTTGATAGTGTTACAAATATTCATGATGTCAAAGTTTGTTACCATAATGGCTTAAAAGTATACTATATTTTGAATAAATAAACTCTTCTACATTTTTCAGATTTACTCTCAAAATACTTTAGCATAGACATATGCCAAATTTGCTGATTCAGAAAGGAGGTAGGGAATTGCCTTAAGGAACAAGTTTTATAACAAATAGAACAGGAGCTAACACCAAAGGAGAATAAAGGTCAGAGCAAGTTCAATTCAGCCCATTGCAAAAGAACTTTGGTAAAATTAGGCAGAGGAAATGGAAGAACAGTGATAGCAGTAACAGTATTTTAGAAGGAAATGCTTGCAAGGAGACAGAATTGAAGGAATAGTCAGAATAACCACGAGGCAGGTGCATAAACTGGTGATAAAGAGCACACCTGCCATGAAGAAAGTTGCACATTCATCCTTAGGCATGCAGCATCTAAGGAAGCCATGAGGAGTCCAGCAGAAGATACCAGAGAAGCAAGGCTGCAGGCAGAAGATCAGATTTAAGAGTCATTAACACTGGGAAATAAGTGAGTCCAGGACAGCTGGCAAAGACATGCAGACAGTGACTGGGAAGAGGGAGAAGGGAATAATGACAGAGCCTTGAGAGATGCCAGCAGAGACAGGGGAGAAATAAGGGATCCATCAGCACTAACTCTCTAATGCTGTCAGCCAGATGAAGAAACAGTAAGTTGGTGTCACATAAACCCAGGGGTGGGAGTTTCTTATGGAGTAGTAAGTGGCCTATGGTGTCAAAGGTAACAGAGCTATCAAGGAAGAATGAGCACAGAGAAATGACCCTACAAGAAATAGGCACTTAATGTGAAGGATGACAAGACAAATTAGATATTTGGCAGTCTACCTAAGCAACTCCATCAGCTACTGTGACCACCTACATTGGCAGAGTAATTAGAAGATCTTCCAAACAAAGTGATAAATGGCATGATAGTGGCAGGGAGATCTATGTCTATTTATAAAGTGCCTCTCATCATAGTATCCAGATATCACAGTGGCCAGTCAAAGATAGTCACTATCCAGTAGTGAAATTTTTCTTCTGCTATGGTTAGGTGTGTTGGGTTTAAAAAGATATCCCAAATAAGCAAAATTTTATCAAGGATGAAAAAGCAGAGAAGGCTTGTCTATAGTGACATACGGTGTACATCTTCAAGAAGAGGAATTCATTCTTTGAAGCTGAAATAAGAATATCTTTTACAGAAATTTTTAATGGTGGCCCTCTTCCTGAAGAAATAAAAAAACAGGATGACTTGACTAACCAATGCAGACAAGAGCTAGTGCACAATGTAACAAGCAGTGTTAGAAAACCGTGCTTAGGGCTTAGAAATAATGAGCTCCTAATGTGTTTTTCTAATCAAAGTGTCAGCATGAAATTCACTGTATTTGGAGACCATCCTATTACCAAGGCAGCAGTGTATCAGAAGTTCACTGTGGATATGATTTTTGTGTCTCATCTTTGAATTAAACTTGCTTTTGCCCCTCCCTTTTAATAGTTTTAAGTCAAAAGCAGTACAAACAAGTGAGGAGAAATGCTTATCACATCGGTTCCAGCTTCCTTGGACCAATAGACATTCCTGTCAGTCTCACTTATCTTTCCATGCAACACTCTTTTGAACAGAGGTTTGATAGGTAAAAGTTTTTTCCCTCAAGAGTTAGGCACATCATAAATCAAACAGACCACATGATGAGACTTGTTTCCCTATTTAGTCTATTGAACACAGACAGGAGTGTACTGCAGGTACCTCAATGGCTTCTTTTCTAACAAAAGCATAATGTTGTGCAGTTCACATATTACGGCAGGATTTTTGTTTGTTGTACCCAGGCAATATTTTTCTGTCACAAAACCAAAGCCGTATTTCCACTACTGAATCCACATAACTGTAGAAGCTGTGGCCTCAATGGTGTTTTTAGGGAGTATTTTTTTATATTTCTCCCTTTGCCTTAGGGTAGCAACATCCTTTATTCTTGAGAGATGGGTTTTTGGTGTTACATTTTGTTTAAAAATTTTGGCATATGTATAATGAGTGGCATGCAGCCTTATGTTTCTAGGAATATGGAAGAAATAACCAGATTAGAATTGGTTTATCTTCTTAGTTAAATCAGTCAAAGAATCCAGATTATCTTCTCTTAATTTTTACCTGGTTTTGATTATCTAGGTTATATGAGCTTTTTAAAGTTTCTTGCAA
Organism: Edolisoma coerulescens; assembly: GCA_013397115.1. Taxonomy (NCBI): domain Eukaryota; kingdom Metazoa; phylum Chordata; class Aves; order Passeriformes; family Campephagidae; genus Edolisoma; species Edolisoma coerulescens. Next base: position 1,802,242 of record VWZW01002475.1, on the reverse strand, counting down.
TTTCTCTTGATACTTTTTCTAAGAAAATCTCCAAACAGCTATGCAGGCAATTGTTCCTTGATCATTTTTGTTACTCTCGTCTCACATCCACCATCATTTTTATGTAGATAGACAAATGCAGGTATGGCCAAGCCTCTGCCATGACACAGGGAAGTGTAATACAGTCTGGTATTAATGAAAGAACAAAGACCTGAAGGGCTGCCTTACCTATCTAACAAAATCTGCACCACAACATGTGTGACAGAGAAGTCAAACAACAATGTGGTTATACTAATTTGTTTCATGGCATATGCATATTACTTAAAAAGCAATTTGATATTAGAGTTTCTATGGGGGATAAATCATGAATGCTGCTTGTCTACAGTGCTGCAGAACATAACTGGGAACTGGTGTGTAGCCTTGTACTTAATATACACACAGTGCACTTCAGATAGGGTTATAATAAAGTCTGTCACGTTGAGAGGAAATGGTAAAAAGTGCCACTTAAAAAATCCTAAATTATCTGCTTAACTCAGCTTGAATTTCACAACACTAAACCATCACCCAAATCAGGCTCCCAAACCAACCCTGTCTTGAAAAAATTGTAGCTGGGAAGAGAAAGAAGTCTTGTACTCATTAGCTTACGGGACAGCGGTAGAAGGATGCTGCAAAGATTGGTTTTAATAGATAAAGCTGAAGGAAAGGGAGAGAACTGTGTTGGGTTTGCGTGGCCAGGTTTTGGTAGTGGGGAGGCTATAGGGGTGGCTATAGGGGTGCAAAGATGCCAGAGGCTTCCCCCATGTCCCACAGAGCCAATGCCAGTCAGCTCCAGGATGGACCTGCTGCTGGGCAAGGCTGAGCCCATCAGGAATGATAGTTATGCCTCTGTGGCAACGTATTTAAGAAGGAAAAATGTTACTGTATAGATGTAATTGCAGCCAAAGAGTAGGTTGAGAATATATAAGAGGAACAACTGCAGACACCAAGGTCAGTGTAGGAGGGGGAGGAGGTGCTCCAGGCACCAGAGCTGGGATTCCCCTGCAGCCCATGGTGCAGCCCATGGTGAAGCAGCCGTGCCCCTGCAGCCCATGGAGGAACACAGGGATGCAGAGGTGTGGAGAAGGCCCATGCCAGAGCAGGTGAATGCCTGAGAGAGGGCTGTGAACCCCTGGGAAACCCATGCTGGAGCAGGCTCCTGGCCAGGACCCGCAGACCCATGCGGAGAAGAGCCCATGCTGGAGCAGGTTTCCTGGTAGGATTTGTGATGCTGTGGGGGACCTACATTGGAGGAGGCTGTGCTTGAAGCACTGTACCCCAGGGAAGAGTGACCCATGCTGCAGCAGTTTGTGGAGATCTGTTGCCTGAGAGATGGAGTCACGTTGCAGGAGTTTGCAGAGAACTCTCTCCCATAGGAGGGACCCCACCCTGGAGCAGGGGACTTCTCTCCCTGAGCGGCAGCAGGAGCAAGGTGACTGTAATCCCCACTCCAAATCTCTCTGCCCTGCTGTGGGGAGGAAGTAGAGCTTGGGAAGGAGGGAGGAATGAGAGGAAGGTGTTTTTAAGATTTATTTTACTTTGCATTATCCTGCTCTGACTTTGTAAGCAATAAATTCAATTAATGTCCGAAGTTGAGTCTGTTTTACCCATAGTGGTAATTGGTGAGTGATCTCTCCCTGTCCTTATCTCAACCCATGACCTCTTCTTTATATTTTCTCTCCCCTGTCCAGCTGCAGAGGAGAGTGATAGAGCAGCTTTGGTGGGTGCCTGGCATCCAGCCAGGATCAACCCACTACAGAAGCTTAATGTCCTACTACAGTCCTCCCACCCACAGCACACCAGAACCTGTGTAAGTGTAGAGAAGGGGTGTTGAACAACCTCCGTGACTAAAACAATAATGTATTCGGGTCTGCCAACCTTACTGCTAATTCTTTATGAGCAGCAGGGAAAGACCAATCCCCTGATTTACATAGAGAGACAGGCTATAAAGAGTAAGTGTTGCATTTTGGAGCATTGACTCATTTAAAACTGGAATACAAGAATGTGAACCCATATGCATTTCACATTGAAATTATGTGCTGTATTTTAATTTTAACCATTTCTTGGTATGTTGTCCAACTTACGGTATGTTTTATGTGATTCCTCTGATAACTTCGATTAAATGCTCCCCCATTCCCAGAAAAATTCTGTGAGAAAGAGCAGCAGAAGATTGGAACAAAACCCCAACTCTTTGTAATGCCAGGGTGCCACTGATGTGGAGCGTTGTAGCACCAGCAGCAAGTCACTGTCCTGGCTCCTCACTTTCTTCAAAGAAGAAGGAAGAAACAAAGGAAATCTCTCTTAGATGAGTATCTCAGGAGTATTTAATTTCATGGAGCACCAGCCTACCTTAGGTCTAGTCCAAATTAACCTCAACTTAGAAGGGCACAGCGTGAGCTGGAGTGGGTAAAAAGTCTTCAGACAAAAGCAATGTAGAAAGTTGACATTCCATCCCTGTAAGATCATGGAACCACAGAATCATATTGGTTGGAAAAGACCTCTAAGATCATTGAGTCCAACTATTAATTTATAACTCCCAAGTCCACCACTGAACCATGCCCCTTACTTGCATGCTATACCTTACCATTTACACTCCTTTTCAATATCCCCAGGGATGGTGGACTCAACCATTTCCCTGGGCAGCCTGTCCCAATGCTAGGCAACCCTTTCAGTGAAGATATTTTTCCTAATATCCAATCTAAACCTCCCCTGGAGCAACTTGAGGCCATTTCTTCTCATCCTAAATATAACATAGATTCAAATTTTCTGTTAGTGATCCCTTGCTTTATCACACTCTTATTGTAAGAAGTTCATTGTACTAACTAACCTGCTTCTGAAAATGGAGAGGAAAAGTTTAACCTTCTTTTTTTCTTAATGAAAAGGATCTACAATAAGAAAAAGTCATGTGTAAAGTCTGTAACTTGCTAGGGGGAAAAAAATCACATAGTTCTGATGCTTAGATTAAAAACAAGTTGTTTTACCTTTATACACAATGCTTGCAATCTGCAGCTGTTCACAAAAGACAGGAAGACTTAATATATAAACAAGTAAGATTGTTGGCTTTGTACTTTTCTATTCTTATAAAGGACATGTGTACTTTACCTCTTGCAGTGTTACATCAAGGTGCTGTCCTTGAATCAAGACTTTCTCATTTTGGCATTTTAGAGGGAGGAAAAGAGGAAAAAGTAATAATATTTTGCTTTTACTTTGAGAAGAATCTTTCATGCTTCTTCTTTAATGTGATTTTCTAAGACTCAGGATGCTAAATATCATCTCACATTTTACAGATGGAGAAGGAACTAGATGAAAAATAAGTGCTTTACATTCAGATCTGACACTGATGGTTAATCTTAAAATTGGTTCTTTTTTTCAGTAGCTGGCACATGTCACCTCTAAGCAGTTCAGTTTCTCAGGATCTAGGAATCAACTGAGATACAAGCTGCAACAATATTTCAGTATTTGGCCGGCCTATGTCCTAATGTTAGCTTCCTGATCTTTCATACAATGGATGGCAGAGTTGATTTTCCCACCTACAGCATGAGGTTGCACGGCAACAATCATTTTAGAATGGTTCTGGCACAGAGGTTAGGCCACAAAACTGTGGATGCTCCATCCCTGGAAGTGTTCAAGGCCAGGCTGGAGGAGGCTTTGAGCAACCTGATCCAGTGGGAAAGATCCCTTCCGACACAGCCCACTCTATGATCTCATGTTTGTTTAAATTTCACTCTCTTGGCACTTTCAGCATTGGGAGACCTGCAGTGGCCCATGTAGCCCATGCTGGGAATCCTGTTGCCTCTGCGTACAGGAATCTGAGTGCGTGCTAACAGCACAATCCCTGTTAATGTGGATATACCCAGTATTACAAATGTGCAGGTATGCTGATCCCTTAAGGCCATCATCATCCTGTGCTTCAGAGAAGCTCCGCTACATGCTTTTTGAGTACTTCAGCTTCAGCCAAAGAACCAGATCATAAACTCGCAGCCAGCATCAGATTTCCACAGTGGCTATTTACATGCAGGTTTATCTGGAACAAAGCTGACAGCTTTTCTTATTTTCCTAAGAAATACTCATCCTCAGGAACAGGATAGAATCAATTAAAATAAAGGTTACTTAATTCAACATTTATTAGTAACTAGTCATTACCTATCTGTCTTTACAACCCTATTTTCTTACTGCTTAAACAGTGACATCCCAGTAAAGGTCTAAAATCTACTTTCGTACTCTTTTTCCAAGGCTGCCTGCTTTACTGGTAATTTCAAATCCAGAGTCCTAAGTGTGTTATGTTTTAAATGGGTATCTCCCTATTTGTATGCCTTCTCCTTGTGATGGATGACATTATTGGCAAGGAAGTCAAACATACCAATTATTCTCCTGGTGGCGATTAGAACCTTCCATGGTTACCATTGGTCTAAGAGGAATATTTGCATTTCTGGAAGGCTGTAGTTCCAATAGCAACCTCTATACATCACACATAAACTCTCAGGGATTGACTTGACTTATGACACCTTTCTGAGTTATCTGTCGTCACCTCACCGCTCATGTTACTTTTTCAAATAATACCTTTTCTTACCCGCCCATTGCTGTAGCCCAGTGAATATACAGAGTATAATAGCAGGTATTCTGCATGGCACAGATGATGTCTTCTGTGGAAAATGCAGTATGATGAATTTCCATTCAGCTGTTACTAAAAAGCTAAAAGTCATTATCAGATTTCCAAAACCCACAATAGTAATACATGAAAATAAAATGAAAAATCAGCCAGCATGACTATAGAGGGACCTAAGTGTCCTTTCATGTTTATATGTTAGAATGGTGCTGTAATGGTACTTCCAAGGAGAATCAGTATTCTTATTTGTGTAGATTATAGTGTGATCACTAAAACTCCCAAGCTTGTTCCTAAATCAAGGAACCACCTGAACCTTTGGTAATTTTCTGGAAAAGAAACTATTCTAACTGCCTTGGTTTAGAGAATAAAACTGGCCATGACAACAAATTAAACTGGGTCTTCTGGAAAAAATTCATTAAGGTAAATAGTAATAATTTTGTAACTGTTACCTTAAAAGTTTTAATTTTACTTTTGTTCTTTTGAATTTATAATTGCTCAACAAAAAGTTTTAAATTATGTTTGTATACAAACAGTATGTTATATATTTTTATCCATATTTCATATGTTGCCTTGTTCCAATTTCTAATATATTGCCCACTTACCTTTCTCTCCTGTGTATGAGGCAGTTATACTCTTTCTCCTAATTAGGATAACTGGACAGAATATACTCTATTCTATAAAGGATATTTGCATGTTTTACAACAGGAAAAATGGGCAAAGCATTTTTCTTTGCAGAAATTAATATTCTTCATTGTAAACAATGTAATCCATCATGTTTAGCTTATGTGGTGAAATGAATATCCTGATAGTTAGCATGAAAGCTTACTGAAAGTACAGTGACCATCTGCGTCTCTCTGTTGGGCTTTAAAGGCCAGTTCTCCCTTCTAAAGATTTATAATACAAAGGGCAATTCACTAATTAGTACTGTAAATTAGTGTTGCCATGAGGTTAAGAAAAAAAACTAACAGCCCCTGCAGTATTTCAATTAATGTTATTTTTAATTGCTTGTATTAGCATTTGAGAACAAGATTGATTAGCTTTTGACTGTCAAAGAAACAGAACTTGAAGCTCTTAAATACTGAAATGGAAGTTGTTAATTATGCTTAAAAATCCACAGATACTGTACATGGAAATCTGGAAGGTCATCTGAGTATTAAAGAGGGTATATTTCTGTTCTGTTTAAATAAAAATTTAAAATGTTAGCATATAGCCACATGTATTTCTCATGCTCTCTACTAATTGATCATGCAAATTAACATCTCCAAAATCACTCTAAAAACAAAACAGATTTAATAGTGCATCTGTTTATAGAAAGTAATTTTAGAAGTTGTTTAACTTTAAAGTGATTAGTTAATTCTCAATTTGTGATTAAAGTGGCAAGACCTGAAATTTCTCCTAAAGCTGTTGTGAGTTTTCCTCTGTAGACCCCAGTTCAGGAAATAGCAGCTGTTTGCTGTCTCAAAGGCTAGCTCTGAGATAAGACTTGTGCTACTTCATCCCCAAGTTCAAGGTCCTGCCTAAGGCAGGTTTAGAGACCTCAGAATAGGACATGGAAAAGCCAGCAAGCACAGCAGACATCTTCCAGTAGCAAGCTAAGAAAGTCCTGAGGTGAGCTGTCTTGTGTAGCATTTTATAGAGATGCTTGTGTCCAACAAGGTAGTCACACATTGATAATCTTTCCAGAATACTTATGTAGTTGTTTAAAAGATTAAATAATCAAGAACTAAACAGTTATTATTATTTAATAGGTCCTGTTAGAGGAGCAATCTGGGAAGAAGCTCTGGATTCATGTCCTTTTTCAGCTTGAAAGAATTTAAATACATCACCCATCTCACAGGGTTATACATTAACAACCAGACCATTAAGGAGCAGGGTGGATGGAACAACAAAAGTTCTTACTTCTAACCAGGCTACTGAAACTCTGCTGTTTTGGTTAATGGTTCGGCTTGGGTATCTTAGAGGTCTTTTCCAACCCTAATGATTCTATGATTCTATTCTATGAAAACATGAGTGATTCAGTAAACCTAACTAGCTAGCCTTATTTAGTTCTGTAGTTCCTGAGTCCTGACTGTATTGGGGAAGAAGAGAGGTATATCTTCCAACGACATAATTTTTGGCTGAAGCCCTTAAGCAGTTGCTTGAGTGCTGCATAGTTAATGGGACAGAACCAGAGTTGATGTACAGTGTTGACTCTTCTTGAAGTGCACGCAGACATCTGCTTCCTTAGTGGCACTTGGATGTGTATTCAAGAGTTTTGCTGAACTGGAACCAGATCACAAATGGAGAGGAGCATGTAGTTCCACATTTCTCTTGTCAGCAGCTGGGCTGGTCTAAGAAGGTGCTCTGTCCTCAGTGCCTTGTCCCTACTGATCACTTGGCTTATCAGCCACATACTTTGTTGAATAGGATTATTCTAACCTCTGATGTGGCTAAGAATACTCCTTTCGCCCCCAGGCTAATTATTTTTCAGCTGGATTATCATGGGTGGAGGATTGTAATCATCAACCTATGGATATGGCAGGCATATCATGCCAGCTTCTGCTTTGAAAGCCAGTGGAATTTTCTACTTTTGATACATTGGTCCCTTTGCTGCATTGAGGCTCTGAAATAAATTTGCCGAGAGATGATCTAACTATAGATTCTTGTTGGCCTTAAGCATTGGAGAGGTACCAGAGAGAGCTGGTGCACACTGAGATGTACAACAAAACACAGCATGGAGGACTTCAATGGCTATCAAAATTTGTGGCACTTAGGAAATTCATGTCTGTAGCTTAGGCAGCAGCCAAGTGGCATACTTGAAGTCTGGCTGGAACTTCAGATCTTTCTAAGTCCCTTTTTTTATATATCTTGAATATAACACAAGGAGGATCTGGCTCCTACCACTACAGTACAAATGAGTATCGTCACAGAGACCACAGTACTAACTGACAACACTGTCCTGACTTCCATGTGCTCCCTCTTTCTCTTGCCATTTGATTCACATCTCCTTACCAACCTCATTCTTCAACTCATACAGAAAAAATTACTGCTGGTTGTCAGTAATTATATACTAGTTATTCTAGAATAAGTGTAATATGAGCCAACTGCTGCCTAGCTTCTTACTGCTTTACATCTTTTGACTAGATAATAGTACAAAGTGAAGGATGAAAAACAAAGGGAGATTAAGATAAAGAAAATTAAATTTAAAAATGAGATTAGATAAATAAAAATGGAATTTTATATTTTTCACTGTTGGGAAAGCAAAATGAAACCACATTTTAATTGAAAATTTTCATTATGAAAAAGGATTTTTCAGCTGAGAAAGCTTTCATACAAAAAAAATTCAGCTATATGTGTCAAAACAGTGTGTCAACTCATCAGAGGACCAGGATTTTTTTTAGAGGCAATTAGAAGGTATATTTTAGAGCTAATTTGACTATCTAATGAGAATATCGCAAATGAAGTGATTCAAGATAGCTCAAGTGCTAGTGATCACAGTTTGTCAAGGTCAAAAGTTTCAGTTACAGTTATTAATATTTATATATATATAAGTAGGCAAATAGTTTATTCACAGTTAATGCTTTAAAGAAAGCTGCAATGTAGTGACCAACAAGGCATTATCATAACAATCTCTTCTAACATGCTGTTGAATTTCTAACTGCAGTACACATGTCAGAGAGAACACTATATTAAATTCCTGGAGAAACAGAGGATAAATCAAACTAAATGGAATTAATAGTGCCTGATTACTAGTTATATACTTCACCTGGAGTATCATATTAGGCAGTGATCACCATACTTTAGGATATAATTGCTCTTCATGGCTTATAATACAGAGTCTGAAGTACAATAAACCTTAGAGAAAACCATTAAAAAGATAGAGAGTAAAAACAGTCCTTTATTTTTAATATTTGAATAAAAATTTCAAGGTTCAAGGTAACCACTTTGCATGACATTTTTAGGAATATTCAGACAATTAACTGTGTGACTGGTGTAAACACATTCTGCTGAGCTATGAAAAGCAAAAGTAGCCCTAAAATGTTTTAATTTCTTTTTCCCTTCAGGGGTGTGACTTTATGAGAATTTGGTACTAAGTCTGCTTGAAAAATTAGTTTATTTTTGAAAAAAATGCTTCACACTATGGCATCTTTAACTTGACTTATTTGTGTTGTAAGATGATTTTTGGCTGAAAAGGAAGAAATATAAAAATCTTTCCTTTCATTTAAAACTGCTCTAGGTATACACAATCTGTTTCTTCTTACCCTGTCATATAAATCAGCTTAGAAAATCTGATGTTGAGGAATGCTACAAGTTTACAAATGGATATTGCCAAATGCTGGATAATTGGTACATCATACTTGAAGTCTTAAAACACAGTTAGAGACACTGGGTTCCTGAAGACTTTACAAAATGCACATTACTTATTTTTAAATATATTTTACTCAAACAGTGCCTCTTGAGGAATTGATAAGCTAATTCCTAATTTATTATGTCAGTGAGGAGATTCAGTTAACAACCGTGTCTTATTTTATCTATTTGTATAGTGAGAAAATGTCTACCTACTTATATGTGTAATCAAAATCAATTTCTCTATGGCCTTCACTTAATATCTAAGTACCAACTGACTGTTTTACAAGTGCAAAAAATTGGAGAGAGAGGACATTAGTTATAATGCTAAACATTAATTTCTGCTTGCTCTTCATTAAAACTAAGGATATAAAAACACTTCCTCAGGCTAGACTTAAAGATTAATTTCTGAACAGCTTTCTAAACTCCTTGCTCTGTTAGGAGAGATGGTCCAGCAGTTAGGGGTGTGATTTGCTTTCTGATCACTGAAATTTTGATAAATTTTGATATGTATACAGCCCTAATCTTTGCAGACATTTACTTCTTTTTGTCTAGTAAGTAAGAGGTGATCTTCTCTGTGTTAGTTGCTCCACTAAGTGCAGTGATCACCTCATGGCTATGTGGGTTCTTTTAGCTTCAGAAAGAATGACAACTATCCAAAGAAGGAGAGGAATCTTAACAGACTCTCTGAGAAATGACAGAAGGAAGGTGACAGAGACAGAGGACACTTACCTCTTTTACAAATGAAACGACAGTCAGACCTTGCCTGCAGGATAATTTTGCTGATGTTTTCTGTCCAACAGTGTTTGAACAACATGGTTTCCTCTGCTGAGAAGCTGTTTCCTCCAGATTTTGCCTCGACAACTGGAAGAATGCTGTTCTAAAGAATGAACATCTCACAAGTTCTACTGTATATAGAGAGCATAAAAAGAGTCAGACATGAGGAAGATCTCTGCTGAATGTTACTGCTAGGAAAATAGGAGCTAGGAGCTAGTGCCAGACAAAACTGAAAACACAGGGAGTTTTACTTCTACACCAGAAACAAATGGGTCTGTGGTGGGAGCTCTATATTAGATTTCCAGTTTTCTTGTAAGTGTATTTTTATGACATACAGTTCTTACTATTTTAATGGAATGTGAATTGATTTGCTTGCACTATGGAAATAGTGAGATAATCAGGTCTGAGAATGAGGTTTATTGCAATTTCATTTTCTACAATACAATAGGTTACTGAAACACTTCTAAATCACACAAATTCTGATAAACCATTCTCATATAGTCTTTCCTATTGTCAATCTTTACCTTATTGTCCATAAATTTCATTTAACCCTCTCAGGGCTGTCTTTATTGAAAGACAAAGGTGCTCTTGTCTGAAGACACTGAAAGCCTTCATGCACCAAGACATCACACTCGGCAAAACATGGATCTATTTTTAAATTTTTTCACACAAAATGTTTGCTACAGTTTCATGCTGTGCAGGCCCTGGTTAGCAGTACTGGTTTGTTCTGTATAAGTAATTCCTGTTGCACTGTAAGCATGTTACGTACCGTGTAGGATAAGAACTTGGTAATTCCAAGGAGAACCTATCCCTGAGCCATTCTTCCAATAATGGTGTGATTCTGTTAGAAAGGATACCTCATGGAGGGGAAAAGACTGTTAGATCCAATGCACACATGGCCACAGGAAAAATTCCTAGACAGAAGACTTTTATGGCAAGAATGTATGATAATAGCCATCTTTAGGCAATGAAGGATTTAAGAGTCTGTTACTGAAGTTTAGAGAGCTTCTTTAGTAAATTTTTGTGTTAGCAGTAAATTCGGGGTGGGATACTAATTTGATGCGTTAGAAAACTATGCCAAAACACATTTTTGTTCTTGTCATGAAAATATGGAGAATAAGGTCTACATATCACTGCTGTGGCAAGTTGACATCCAACAAGATTTATGCTGTTTGAAAACCTTATTCTTGCTGAATGCATTGCATATGTAAGTTCACTGTAATTTACTTGGAACTTTGCTGTTACAAATAGTGGTAATATCTCTGTTTTGATATGACATGAAATTTATTTAATCTGGTACCTCATTTTGAAATACATTCATTAAAAGTGTGGAATGGTGAAAAATCTGTCAGCATAAATGGTGTTCATTTTCAATGTGACAGTATTCACAAGTCCCAAGAAATAGAACAGTTGAATAGATAATGTCACATATCATAGCATTATTCAGATGGTGTGATCTTTTTATTGATTGGACAGCAGTTGCAAATTCAGAGCTTATGCTACATTTCACTAGTATCATGGCAATGAAGAACATGAGCAATGATCTGTCAAATGCGTGAAAATTGTGCCATGAAAGTAAATAAAGACACAGTTTATAATTCTCCAAAAGGAAAAGGATAACATTTGTTCTGCATTAAGCAATAATGAAACAGAGGTTCTGCTTTGTGCTTTAAATATAAAATGAGGTTATAATGGAAGAGCAATTCTTCCATTACTGATACTATGAAATAGGTGAAATGTTTAGCTCCCCTATAGTGTAAAAAAGCCACTTCTCAAGCAGACAAACAGAGACAACTGTATTGAAACTGCAGTTTTTAATGTCTGTACTTTTATCAGCCTTTAAGACAGAAGGCCTTTTATCCCAGATTTTTTAGTTGTAAATGCTGAAACCTTTTTTAATAGCATTCTTTCCTAGCAAAAAAAATAAACTCGAGCTTGGATCATACATGAGACATTCATTGTAGTTTGAGTCCAAAGAGCCAGACTAACAATTTAACTAGAATTCTTAGAACATCTGGGAAGTCCCTAAACACGAAACAATTAAATGAGTAATATCTCTTATCATAGCATTATCTGGATGGTGTGAATAATGATACATTACAGAACATAAGCAGAATTTTTTCTGTATCTTTATATTCTATCCCTCTCACCAGAAGGGGCAAACGAGGGAGCTGTTCAGGTGTATGAATATAGATGCTCAATGGCATTTTACATGCTACAGGGTATCCATGAGGCCCCCAAATCTTACTCTAGAAAGGCACAAGTCTATAAAAGATCCTCTTTAATATTTGCCAGCTCCATAGAGATTTCTAGAACACTCTAGATCATGACAGTGGCACTATGCTAAGGCTGGTGAATTTCCCTGGGAGTGTTTCTGGGATTTATTGTGTTTCTAAACAGTAAGGAGAAAGAAGTAACGAAGAAAGCAAAAAGATGTAGTCAGACCTTGAGCCAGAGGCTGAGGGACTTGGCCCTTGTCTTATACTGTGCCCTGTTACTGAAGGAACATCTGTATGTCCCAAGTGAGTCGGGTCCTTGAATCCTCATGTTTAGGGCATACAAAATGCAGCACAGTCCTTCCTTCAGCATTCAGTTTCATTTGTAAAGGTAAAGCTTGGAAGAGGAGACAGGGCTGAAGGGGTCTACACCTCTTGGGTTCTCAGGAGCAGAGGAAGAGGCATGTCCTTGCCCACCGCTAGGCTGTATTTTAAGAGCAGTTTCACAGTCACCATTTCCCCTCTGGAGGGAACTCTGGATCAAAACTAGAGCAAAACAACGGATTGGAGAAAACTTCAAGAAAGCAATAGAGTTGCCTTAAGGTGTGCCTTTAGTTTAGGCTATGTAACTGCAGGCTCACTGCATGTTGCACCAAGCTTGGCACTCCACTTTTGTTTCTTGCTCCTTGTGATGATAGTGTTTGTCTGGCATTGGTTATCTAGAAGGGCCTAGTGGCAAAGAGCTTTAAAAGTGTTTTGATGTTGCCTTCCACAGAAACAAATATTTACAGACTATAGATAGCCTGTGAGGAAACTTTTTGCAAGAATAATGAAAGCCCAGAAGAACCAGCACACTCAGGTATGTATCAGGCTTAATTATTCTCCTGATATAGCCTGGATCTGCATTGTTTGGGCCATACATTTGTTTATTTTAACTTGTTGAGTTATTTGCTGAGCTGATTTTTTCACCACAAGCAGACAGAAATATTCATATGCATCTTTTCCAAGAAGGACTGTGCACAAGAACCTGTTGTTTGGTCAGGTTTTGCACATGTGACTGCCACCATTGACACAGCATCTTCATTGGAGCTGGCAGGGCAAGGGAAATATTTCATGCTTGTCTGTTGGGGTTTCTTTCTTATGAACATTGCTATCTTTTCATATTCGTTTATTTGGACAATTCTTCTGAAAATCACTTATCATTCAGATTTGCATTTCTTTTGGGCATGCTGCTAGACTTTTACTCATATTGTTCTTTATTGCCATGCACTTTGGAAAGGTGGGACTGGAGGTGCCAAAATGGATTCATTTTCTCCGAAAGGCAGCTCAGGGAAAATGGTTGGAAGGGATCTCTGGAGGTCACCTGGTCCAACCCTCTCTTAAGAAGGGACACCTAGGGTCAGTACCCTAGGACTATGCCCAGATGGCTTTTGAGGCTTGCCAAACATGGAGTGTCCACGAACTCCCTGGGCAAACTGTGTCAGTGGTCAGACACTCCCACGGAAAAAAGTTTTTTCTTATGTTTAAATGGAATTTCTTGTGTTTGCGTTTTTGTCCATTGTCTTTTGCCCTGCACCAGTGAAAACAGCTTGGTTCTGTTGCCTTTGCACTCTTTCTTCAGGTATTTACACACATTGATAAGATCCCATACCTCAAGCCTTCTCCAGGTAGAACAGTCCAGCTCTCTCAGCCACTTCTCATAGGAGAGATGCTCTAGTCCTTTCATTAGCTTCACTGGACTGTCTCCATTATGCTCATTTTGCTACTATAGTGAAAAAAAAGCAATGTTCCTTTCTCTCATCTCTCTAAATTCAGGAGCAATGGTGGCTGAAATGCTCCTTTACCAATTTCTGATAATGCCAGACAATCTGTCTGCCCACAACACAGAGTTGCCTACAAGAGAGAGGAGCACTGGGAATGGACTTTGGACAAACTACATTGTCTGGGGAGAAAAAATGTGGTCTATGAAACCTAGCTGCAGTCATTAACAATACCAAGTGAATGGATAGGCAGGATCAAGTTTCACCAGAAACAGTCCTTTATTCTCCCTAAACCTTTAGAAGAGTGTCTCAGTTACTCCAACACAAAAAATAAGTCTGAAAGAAGATGTTATTTATATATATAATTTCAGTGCCTGTGCTTCCTTCCAGAGTGACAAACTGCTGTACAAAGAAAACAGAGTAAATTATATGACAGATATTTGTGGATTACAGAGAAGCAAAATAAGCAATTAGTCGGCTAGGTATGTGCTACAAGTCCTTCTATCATGTGCTGTAAAATTTTCAGTCTCCTGACACAGTCAATATTCTACAACTGTTCAGTGGGTTAGGACTCTCTTCTAGAACAGTGAAATAAGAATCCCTCACTGTTTGTCACCAGCCCTGTGTTTCTGCTGCTGCCCACCCCACGTGGTCTGTCCTTAGTGCAAGCAGTGCACCAGCGATGCTGAGCAGCAGCTTCACAGGAACAAGAAGACTCCAAACCTCAGCAAAACCATTCAGCTGTGTGTGCCCTGGAGTCACAGCCATGAAACATGTCAGGAGAGCAGCAAAACATTGCAATTCCTCCACAGGATATCAAGGGATTCTTTATCTTGCTACAGTCATTCATAGGTCCCTATCACTTTCAGATGATGGCAGAAAATCATTGGCACTGAAGTCCCTACTGTCCAGCAATGACAAAGAAAACGTCACCGTGTATCAATTGTCTGGTAGCAATTGTCACTGAGTACTGACAGCATGCAAAGTGCACTGCCATTCCAATTATTAAAAGGTCTCTTAGTCCAACCTGGTTTTCCCAAAGGTAATTGATATCAATTTATTTATCTAGTTTTTCCTAATTACAAGAAGAAGAAAAAATGGCCTAGTGAGATGCATTGGCATTTCATAGTGTTTTCAGGGAAAAAAATCCCCAGTAAAGTAGACAAAATATATTTCTGTAGGAGAATGTGGTAAGTCATTCTCTATTGATTTTAAAACTTCGTATGAGGAAAGTTTTGCAGTATTTAAAATGAGATTGAAGAGTGAATGCATTGGATTTTTTTTTATCTGTATTATCAAAGTCTGGGGTTGGTTTTGATTCAGTCTTTTTTTTTCCTGATGAAATGTTTCATGTTGTAATGTAATAGAATTAATAAGATCTGATACACTGACTTTTAATGAAATTTCATTTTTCAAAAATAGGCACATAAAAATGTCTCCATAATAAACTTAATTAGAGAAAATAGAAGATTGTATTATTTCATCATTAATACAAAGAGATGGATAATTAGGAGGATGCGATATGCATATTGAGTGAAATCAACACTCCTGCAGGAAGCTGAAGTATACAGGCCCCATGGGAGAAGTTACTTTAGCCAAGGAATGGGACTCTGAGCCCCATCACTAGAAAGCTTTCTGAGGATATAGTACTCAACACTCTTCAATAGTACTTTTCCAACTCAATGCTCTACTGCATCTCTCCTTTGCTTTTCTTGTTTTTTTCTCTTAGGTGATCTGGTGCCATTTCTGTGTAGCCTAAATATCTTTGTATTAGTCATTTTGTTTCACTTTCTACCCAAAAAAAGCCCCAGAATGCTGCATTTTCCATGTTCATTCATTCTCCCTTTACCGTTCCTTAGCCTTTTACTAAAGCTCTGCTTTTTTGGTTTCAGTAATTTTCATGACATTTTTCTTCATTTTCTTCTGTACTAGCATGTCTTCATGTATCTCAAAAAAGTTATTGTCAAGGTCTTATTTCATTATATAATATATTACATCAGTTAATGCACTGTACATGTCAATATTTTTATTAACCAGATTTTACGAAGGAAACAGTAAAAATCCTCTACTTAGCCTGAAAGCAGATTATTTGTGAATGTAATATAAACTGTGTTATTCAAACAACTGTGTTGATGACAGAGCCAGTTTCAGTTTTGCTGGAGAATGGAGCAAATTAATTTTCTGATGCAATCAGAATGAAAGGTAGTTTTTCAACTGTTGAGGGTGAAATTCACTCCTGTTCACAGGGTCTGTACAAGGACCCTGTTTAAGTTTGGCTGATGCATGAGACCTTGTATGGGTAATCTACACTGACAGAAATTTATAGACCTGATTTGTTCTGTCTATTATATTAGTACAGCTCTGAAGAGGCTAAAGCTCTCACTCGTGGATTTCCTCCTGTAATTCCATTCTTTTTACTCTGTCACCAATTTTATGATAGTTATAAAATTAGTCTTGTCTTGGGAAGCATGGTAGCTTCCCAACCTGTCCTAAAATATCACTAACTTGTTTAAAAAAGAATAGCCAATATATTTTAAAATAAATGTACTAAATGATGCTTATATTGACAATTAAGATTCTCAGTCACCAAATTTTATAAGAAGCTATATAATAATGAAATAGTGTAACGGGATTTGCAGGAAAAGTAGCAAGTAAAACATTACATTTAAAGCCTACCAACAACAATGATATTTGGAGAAGTATTACTTGCTGTTCTTCTAAATTAAGGTGCCTAAGGTGACTTCTAAAATTCCTTGACTGATGGATACAGAATGGTTTGGTTTTCCACTCTGAAAGAAGTCTATCATGTAGTGTGACTATCTGTGTGTGTTTTGGATGAGGTGTTTCTTTTCTTTTTACACAATAGTTTCCATTACAGGCAGCTACAATAAAGCAGCATGCTGTACCCCCTTCTTACAAAACCTGGGCTGGGAAATATTGCTCAAGAAGACATGAGAAGCCAAAGCTAACTTCAAATGTCAGTGAAACATATTCTGACCATGCATTGCCAGAGCTGGAATTTATGATGAAATGAGCCTCTCAGCTCCACTCTGACACCCATATTTTCTGTAGATCTGTCTGTGCCCCCACTCCCCAAGTCACCTGTAGCAGCTGCAGCCTCACTGGTTGACTGCAGCCTTCTGCAGACTGTTTCAAAAGCACATCAGTGGTTTAAGGTCAAACTAATATTTCCCTATTTAAAATTTTGCCACTGTGAAAAGGACATTTATCCAACTTAAGATTAGTGCTGTGAGTTGTTCCTTACCGCTTCTCACAAATAATTCATTTTGCTCCACATCAGATACCTCATGGCAGTGGATCTCATGTCCGAGTTTAGACAAAGACTGGTCATACCTGACAAGTAGTCTCAACAATTGAATGCTTGTAAAGAACTTTCTGCCAGGAAGGTGTTCATCCTTTAGTCTGTGGATTCATTTTATGCCAGCCTGGTCTCGCTGAATTTTGGTAGTGGTCTCAAGATCTCCTAGCTGCAGTTCCCGCTTCAGAACTGTGCACAGCTCGATGTGCTGCTGGGTGTTTCCATCGCCCCCACCTCCTTCATGCAGTAATGTACCACCAATCCTGCTTCTCACCATGGAAGTGAGAAGTGCTTTAAGCCAAGACAGGGTTAATTTTTTGCATTAGCCAGGAGAGGGAGGTGCTGAGGGGGTGTGGCCAGGACCCAAGTGTTTTTCTATACCACCTCACATCATTGCTGGGGACTGGGCGGGCGGAACGAACTCTCTCACTTCTGAGGAGAAGGGTGTTCTTTCTGGTTGGGAGAAAATGTGGCAAGGAAGAGCCAAATTGGTATCGTCACAGGCTTTCCGTGTAAATTGTTTCTTTGTCTTATACCTCTTGTTACTAATATTGTTGCTGTCACCATTCATTTTCTTATCCCATTGCTGTTTCCAGTAAATCATTCTTATCTCAACCCGTGCTCTTTGCCTTTTGTGCTTTCAATTGGAGGGGAAGGGGGAGTGAGCAGCAGCATGGTTTTAACAGGAGTGCTAAATTGGAAAATACCATTCCCAAACCGTGACAGAAAGTATGTCCCTCATACACCTGGAGTGTCCTAATTCCTACAACAGGATCTGCGGAACCACAGGTGGAAGCACGCTTTGAGCTCTCTGACTTCCTGCTTGGGGCTATCAGTGGCATCTATCCCCAAATGACATCCCCTCTTGCAGATCCCCCTCTCTTTGTGGGTGCTGTGCTGGGTAAGTCAGACTTCTTACTCCAGGCTCCAAATGCTGCTGCAGATGTTAGGTATCTGGAAAGCAGGCAGGCCTCCCAATTGCATGTACTTAAATTATTATTAAGCTCTTCAGTCAGTGGTATGGCCAGCTTCACATTGGAGGCAAGGCAGACAGAGGTGGCTCCCAGGCTGTATGATCTAACCCACTCCAGCCACTTTCTGGGGCAGAGCTGCAGCCAGCATGGGTGAGCTGCTTGTGAGGGGCCTGAACTGCACGGGTAGCAGCACCTGCCTCTTAATTTCAAATCATGTCAGTCATTTCTTAAACGTGGTCCCGGGTTCCTCCACTGATGTGCTGCTTGGCTCTCCCTCAACATTAACATCAGCCTGAAGACTGTATCCATCCCAAGACAGAAATGAAAGACAGAAAGTCTAAATTGGGCTTTAAAAGTGTCCTCAGATCTCTCCTTTAACCTTAGAGGGTGTCTAGCTGAATAGCTTTGATTAAGTGTCTGATTTTAGATGATGAGGTTTAGATGAGTCACACACTAAGGCAACATTTTCTCTCTCCATGAGAAATGTGTAGTGGTTTTCTCCACAGCTTCTGGAGTGGGTCTCACATGATTTTCCCCTCTTAACTTGGTCTATTTACCCATCTTTTTAAGGACTCATTTGTACCTTCCTTGCATCCAAAGTGGAAAAAGCTGGTCCCAATGGCCACCGCTAAAACAGCTGTTAGCAATCCATTTTAGACAGATTTTAAAACTCTTGGGGAAAGACCTGGGGCAATGGAGGCTAGCACTCCAGGCTGAGATGCCTCAGCTCTCTTTTTAGCATTTAGAAGCATCAGTCTACTCTACCTGGCTACAATGCATAATTCAATTAGCATTATCCCTTAAATGCTTGTCTGCTGTTATCCAAACTATTCTCTGTTTACTCCTGTGATCGCCTTATAGATGCATTTCCTATTGCCATCAGTCTGTATCTTTTTATGTGATTTTACTTCTCTGCTAGAACCCATATAATTCTTATCAGCTCCCACAGTACGTCATCCAATCCTCCTTTACTTTATATTATATGTTGCTATCAATATTCCATTCTTTTATATTTTAATCTCAGACAAGAATATTGTATCATCTTTACTTTGCTCTGATAAAAGAAATGTAATATTTTGGTATGAAAACTACTCTGTAATCCACATGAATATACAAGAGATTTGTTTTCTGTATTGAAAAGAGGCCTTTTTCTACGGTATCTTTAAATCACAAAAGATATTACATTTTTTTAAACATATTTTTCCTTTAAAGGATTCATTTAGTGCTCATGAAAGCTGCCACATTGACAGTTCTGAGAAAAGAAGCCTATTTAATTGGCCATGGAAGAGATAAGTAGCGGCAGTGTAAAATTCCTAGACTTCTTAGACACTCACCTGAAAAAATCTATGATCCTGCTCCAATTCAAGTCAATAGTAAAATTCCCCCAAACCTGGTACTTCATTTGGCTTCTAAGTCTGCCCATGAAAATAATCCTTATGACAATGGTAGATGTGCTGTGTTCTTAAAATTCTTCTCCAACTGGAGATACTGTGAGTTTGCTCTGAGAACTGAGTGCCTTTCATATGGCCACATCTATGGCAGCTATCAGTCTACGCCAGGTTCACATCAGTGACATAAAGAAGAGAGGGACTATAGCTCTTCACTGCTCTCTCAAGTCCCCCTGATGATATTAAGATTGTGATGGTATTAACTGTGCGTGATATATTACAAACCTCCTTCAAAGTCACATTTTAGCTCTAAAAGGAGTGAGAGACTTACCAATAAATAGATGGCATGGTGTCTACCACTGTGGTTTGTAAATGTTATGCCCAGAAGAAATCTTATTTTATAAACAGATGGATCCTTTTTACTTGATTCACTAATGCTTTACAATTAACTAATTAACAGGTTTATTGCCAAAATTAGCAATAAAAAGTGTTAAGGAGTTTTGACCAAAGCAGTCTTTGGCAATTACATAGATACAAAACAATCTGCGTGATAGTTTGAGGCTAAACGTTCCTCAGATCGGAATTTAACCTGCTGTTTTCAAATAAAAGTTGACAAATAGGAAACCAAACCCTGCAGATTTTCTCAACCATTTCATATTTGAGAGCCTCAGCCTTAATTAGTATTAATTACAGGTAACACAACAAAAGTTTGAAGGGCTGATTATGCACTTTCTAGACAAACAAAGCTGTTTAATATCCTACACTTTGATGGACTAGCTTCTTTCAGTCTCTTCTAATGATATAGTTCTGGGTCAGGAATCTTTGTGCTTTTTGTGCTATAAATAATGTTTGGTTTTAAAGGGCACCATATCATCTAGAAAAATATATCACAAAGGACATTTAAAATCTAATTATTTAATATTACTTCAGGTCAGGAAGAGAAGGGGGAATTCTTGTAAAAATAGACTACTGACTTCTAAGTAATCAGCTGCATAATTTTTATGTAAAAATCCATCCCTTTCAACTTGACAGCACAAAAATATGAAAGAACAAACCCTATATAATCAGAGTTTTAAAAGATCTTAGTCACTAATTTTGTAGATTTATCTCTAGAATTGTTTAATAGATGGGGACCAGCAATTCACTCACTCCTGACCATTAAGGTTTCAAAAGAAAATATATACAAAAATACAAAAGTAAGTCATAGCCAACTCAGGAAGAGTTTGCAAGTATATCTAGCTGGTGTGTGTGTCCATCCATCCATATATGCACCAATTCAGTAATCACAGAATCCCAGAATAGGTCAGGCTGGAAGGGACTACAATGGGTTAGTTATCTGGTCCAATCTACCTGCTCAAGCAGTGTCATCCTAGAGCACATAGCACAGGATTGTGTCCGGGTGATTCTTGAGTATTTCCAGTGTGGGAGACTCCGCAACCTCTCTGGGCAACCTGTTCCAGTGTTTGGTCACCTGCACAGTAAAGAAATTCTTCCTCATGTTCAGGTGGAACTTTCTGGGCATCAGTTTCTGCCCATTGCCTCTTTTCCCATTGCTTGGCCCCACCAAGCAGAGCCTGCCCCCTCCTCCTGACACCCTCCCTTTGTATAGACATCGATGAGGTCCCCTCTCAGTCATCTCTTCTCAAGGCTGAACAGGCCCAGGTCCCTCAGCCTGTCCTCATAACTGAGATGTTCCTGTTCCTTAACCATGTTCATAGCCCTCCACTGGACCTGCTCCAGGAGCTTCACGTCTCACTTGTCCTGAGGAGCCCAGAACTGGACTCAGCACTCCAGATGCACCTCACCAGGCCTGAGTAGAGGGGCAGGATCACCTCTCTCAACCTGCTGGCAATGCTCCTCCTAATGCACCCCAGGGTACCATCAGCCCTCTTGGCCTCAAGGGCACTGCTGGCTCATGGACACTTGGGGTCCACCGGGATCCCCAGGTCTTTTGCCATAGAGCTGCTTTCCAGCAGTTTGGCCCCTAGCCTGTGACAGCACAGACTCTTTCCCGTGAGAATTTTTCTCTTCTTCTCCCTGTGTTCTATAAACAAAGATAAGGTTTGGATGTTATTGAAACTGTCTCTGGAATGACGGACAGTTCAACCTGGCCTATTGGCCTAGGGGGAGGTTTTGAATTGACCCAATCCGGAGGAACTTTCAAAAGTCTATATAAGTTTTAGAATTAAATGATAAAATCAGAATTTCGCCTCACCTGATTCAGCCTGGTTCTTGCACGCGGCTAGCGGCTCCACAGCGACACTAGCCTGTGCTGGTGCGTGAGGTTACTCTTCCCCAGGTGCAGGACCTTGCATTTGCCTTTGTTGAATTTCAAATGGGTTCCTTTCTGCCCATCTCTCCAACCTGTCCAGGTCCTTCTGAAGGGCTGCGCAGCACTCAGGGGGATCAGTCCAAAGCTCCTCCCAGCTATGTGTCACCAGTGAACTTGCTGAGGAGGCATCTGGACCTCCATCCAAGTCATTGATAAATAAGTTAGACAATGATTTACTATCCTATCCATTGTGACTCATTATATTTTCTTATTGACATTGCATCTTCCAACTGTTTATATTTTTCTTTTTGGACTAGATCTATCTTCTGAAGGTAACACTTAAACACTTAAATTGACATAGCATTCAATTTTTAGTAGAATGGAGAGAGAAGTAAGAGTGTAACTCTATTACCAAGAAAGCAAATCTTAAAATTCCATTTTCTAAAGAGTACAAGAATATATGTTATTATTTCCTCCCAGTATCTAACTAAAAACTACAGCCCTGTTTAAATTTCTGATAAGGAAAACTGTCCTTTAAGTGACCAGAAGAATAAAATAGTAATTTTCTTTTTGAATAATGGTATAAAGCCGGTATAAGATCGATTTGATAAGGCATGACTTGTTATTTGTTTGAATGTGATATCCATACCAGAAAGTTTGTTGGGACTGGAAAGGTTGTTATACTTAGCTGTTGTCTCAAATGAAAGTTAAGGTCATTTTTTTCCAATGACTGCATTTTATTTCATTGTTATGCTAATTTTTATTCATTTCAAAGGCACTGTTCCTTTTCTGACTCATAGTTATGTGAATGAAATAGAGACATACATTCAGTTTGGTTTTAAAGATAGCCCTTAATTTTATATTTAACAGAGTCAATATATTTGTTTATCTTACTGTGTATAGTAGCTTGCACTTTTTAAGAAGTTCATTTTATTATGGATTCAATTAATTAACTGAAGCATATTTGCAGTAATTTATTCACAATGGGCCTCTGTGTCTATCTGAGGACACTGCAAGAGAGGTTATGAAGATTGGGGAAGTTTGGAATTGCTTCAGATTGTAGAAGTTTTCTTCCTTGAAGTTCCCAGCATATACACAGGTCAGAATATTTCATAAGGAGCATATGTACTAAAAGGGAAAATATCAATTTATATCACTTTTAACTGGTGGATGCTATCATTTCCTTAGAAAGGGGTGTTCTAATAATAGAAACACTGCAAGATTTAAATATAGCAGAGCTAGTGGACAGTGCTATAATATACAATTTATCCTGTTTGATGCTTATTAATAAGTGCAGTGATCCATGAAGAAGATTCCTGAGTTTTTGTGTCTGAGTTTAAATGAAGGGTTTGGGAGTCAAGTCTATTAGTGTGAGCCACATAGAGAGCAATTCTTCAAATTCAACACAAACCATGCACAGGCTGGGGTTTGCAAGGTTCCTGGTTATGGGTGTGATCAGAAGCAACTTTCCCATTTGCATTAAATATGTCATCAGAAACACAAGCTTGAAGATGTTTCTTCTGTTTAACATATGTCTGATATTCGTGTTCCCAGGTGCAGGGGAAGGCGGGGGAAAGAGAAACGGTCCCTTAAAAATATTACTAACTTTTTCAAATATGCTATAAGAACATACATGAATTTTCAATCTATCTGACCTTTAAGGATTAGCAAAGGACCCTCAGGACATCAGCATCTGAACCTTTAGGGGCAGTTGATGAAGTCATATGCTGGTGTAGCCTATGGAACTGTACAGTGATTCCCAAGAACAGTAGAGATATTATGTGAGTGAAACAGAAATCATAGAATGATGATCTGAGAATCAGCAAGAAGTAAGGTTTTGACCTTGAAGAGGTTTAAGAGTACATTCTGAACAGCTGTCTGGGACACATAATTAAAGGCATTTTAACATGATAAGCCCTGAAGAATGCAAACCATCATCTGTGCACACGGAAGAGCAAAAGATATTGCTTTTATAGCTGTGGAGCTTATGGTCAGAAGTGATGTGAAATATTAGAAATGTGACAGTTTTATAATAATTTTATACTCATTGTAATAATTTTCATTTGCAGCTTTTTGCCAGTGAATCTCTGGAAAGGCATTAAGTATTTCTCACTTCAGCTTACCCTGCAATATTGGAGTGTCTCTGTGGGCTTTCTTTTTCACATATCTGTGCGCTTACAAGTTGCAAGCAAACAGGCATTAAGATGATGTCTGCTATTCAAGCTAAGAAAAGAATGAGGAACAAGAGTTCCCAAAGACATTAAGTTTCTGTGTGAAGAATACACTCCCAGATCTCCTGAAGTCTCTTATAAAATTATAAGTGTGGTATTTCAAGCAAGAAAATAAGTCTTGTTGACTTCTGCAAACTAGTTATTGCCACAAAATGGGAAGATGAGAAGAAAAGATGTAGATGAGGAAAATCAGTACATTATTTTTTTCTTCTTCAAACTCTGAAGCAGTTTAATCAATATCCCCTGGACCACATAGAGGGCACATTGTAATTTAGCTTTTCTGTAAAACACAGGATGGACTATGTAATTCCCCCTGTGGGTTCATCCCCATGAAACTGACAAAGACAGATACATTACACATGTAATTACATGAATTTATCTTCTCCTGAGAAGTATGTATCGGTCCAGAGCAAAGAGAACTCCATGTAGTTGAAACAGAAGTGTTTTTATTAGTACCGGGGAAGTGCCATAGTTTGGCTGCCTGTTTATGACTTGATAGCTTTGGCTCCCTGAATGGCTCTCTTTCTTTAGTTAGGGAATTATTTCTCACAAGCTATAGTAGTATCTGGTTCCTGCATTTAAAATTCACTAATCAGTCTGATATATGACTGTAGGGCTAAACAACAGGCAAAACACCACGCACTATGCAATTAAAGTATTTGCTTTGTCTCCTTAGATAGTTACTTCTACATTAATTTGACAGAAAATTCATCCTCTGCATACTCCAACCAGCTCTCCATTTTATAATCATTTTGATTATTTATCTTAATAATCATCGTAGCACATTTAGTCTAGATCTGTCTATTGAGAGAGATTTACATTTATAAATGTCACATACCTTTCCTTTTTGGAATATATATGGCAAAGCTGTGTCCAAAAATCTGCCTGCAGCACAATAAATCCATTATTCTCACCATTCCTGATCTATGGACTTTATTTAAACTTTTAGAGACATCAAGTCTTGGGCTAAGAGTGAATATGGTAAAGTTACTATAAAAAATTTCTGAGAGGTATAAACAGCTGGACTTCTATGCTTCAGCTGAACTGTGGAGTTTTGCAAGCAACTCAAAGCAGCACACAATTCCTTAAAAGCATGTGTTTTGAGTCGGATAGTGGAAGCAATGGCAGCCATGTGTAAGATGAACTCATCTTTCTGTGTTCAGAAATTTGCCAAGGGCTCTGACACAGAGGGGCCCAAATCTGTTTGGAGGAGGACAGCCTTGCTTTTCAGTTTCTCAGGAGCTGCTGCCTCTCCCTGATGTGATACAATCAGTGCAGCTTGTGCCACCGGACTCCAAAGGCAATGGGACAGAACCCCATCTGAGGCGCAAAGCGGGGTCCCTGTGCCTGGGTCTGTGGCGATGGGAGCCCTGTAAACATCCTGCAGCAGACAGAGAGATTCTCAGTCCTTCACTTCCCCAAATATGAAATTCAACCCGTTTATGTTACTGATTTTTTTGTATCAAAATCATATTGGAGATTTATATAACTGCTGCTGTCAAATATTTGTAAAACTCTCACAACTGCATCACATCATTCAAATGTTTACGGCATGCAGGCTGTACTGAGATGAAAGCTACTGCCTTCATTTACACTCACTAGGAATCTCCAGATTGAGTCACTTCTCCGAAAGGTATAATGGATTCCTAAAATGCTAAATTAATCTGAAAGATACTGTAGAGTCTTGCATATAGATAATCAGCAACAAGCATAATATAACAACTGCAGTAGTCCTCTGAGATAAGAAAGATTACTTCCCTCCATCAGTTTTTTATTGTTCTCTGCTGATAAGGACCTTTACTACTGTTAGGTTGCTTCCCTTCTGTTTAACCAAGAATGAAGAAAGCTATTTTTATCACTGAACAATATTTAGTTCTGTATAAAAATCTTTCATTTTTTGTCAAGTTTGTAATGCTTTGAGCTTAATGCCTCAGTGAAAGAGTAGCTGTTCTCAGTGCAGCTGTTTATGGCACTCAACAGAAACTTTTTGATTTCCTTTAGTTTATTAATCTTTACATCTATGCTCTGCTTTATACCGAATGTGTAGCAGCATTCGTAACTTTTATTTATGTCTGCATTAGCCTCAAAACTGATAGACATTGCTAATTAAAGATGTACAGCATTTATTTGATGCCATGAAAAATGCACTGACAATTTTCTGCCTTATAAACTGGAAGGGTAGAAAACATTTAACCACACTAAGGGCAACAGTGAGAGTTTGTCTCCTTCACGTAGGTTTCTCACAGCACCAAAGAAATAGGAGTAAAGTAGAGTATTTTTTTTCTGCATAAATGTTCTTCAGCATTTAAACTCCATTCAGACTGAGGAATCTTCAGAGGAAAATGATCTTCTACTAACTGTGTTGTTTTATGATTTCAATTCACTCACCTCCTACAAAAAAAGGCCAACAGTTTCTTACTGTCTACTGACACTATTAAACAAAATTAAATAAATATTAGTTCAAACACTGTGCAAGTAAAGAACAGTAGATTTTGTGCCTGTATAGTGCTGCTTACATAAGCACAATGCTAACTACCTCGCAGGCATTGATTAGCATGGTATCTGTGTAAGACACTCCAGACACAGACAGATTAATGAGCTCCTCTACATTTAACTGCCTTTGCCATTAATTCTGAGGTTCAGAGGAAAGGAGAGGAGAGGTATCCTCTGATACAAATCTACTTATTCTGTCAAACCTCACAAAACTTCAGTCTTTTATACTAAGATCATTATGTACCGAAGGCAAGCAAACTACAATGGACTTACTTTACTGTATTTTAGTCTGCATTCCATATATTTTTTGCTATTCTACATCTCTGTTGAGGCTTTTAGTAAAACGGAGTCTGAAGCTCGCTAGGTTCTGGCTGCATCAGTGAAAAGAGGGCAGACAGTATTATAGGTTACAATAATTTTGCTCCCTTTTACCCATTTCCAAGGTCTTATGGATTTGTGGTTTTCTGGTTTAGTTTTGCTGAGCTAAGAAATCAGTGCTAAAACTCAAATATATTCTTTGCATAGTCAGCTTTATTTAGCCCCATGCACATCTCATCTGTTCTCCAAGAATGGAAAGGAGAGAAACTACAAGCAGTTTCCTTGATCCTTGAAGCTTCACATCACTTTGTACGAAATAAACTCCGTCTCTTTTCTTCTAACTCACAACCTTTTTGCCTTAGGTTTTTACTTGCAGTAGGCTAAGCTTATATTCCAGGTCACTTCCTTTGCTTCCAGGACAGAACCTTGTAGCTTTGTTTGAGCTACTTGGATGCCCACTTCTCTCAGTTGCTAGTCCAATGACTTTATTCATAAAGCAGGTTAATTGCTTCCACTGTGCGTAAGAGGATAATCATTGATGAAGTCACAATTAAAAATAGCAAAGATGAACTATCTGAGGAAAAGGTGTTTTGATTTATTGTTACTTAGGGACAAAGTAGCATCCTATTTGGTATTCACTGAAGCTCAAAAATACACATTAAATCAAAAATTAAAAAGAATCACGGTAACTTACTTCCAGAAGAAAATCCTAAGTCTGGCAGGAAAAAAAAAAAGAAATCACATGTAATCTTTCAGTCATATTCAGTAGATGATCCCACCTCATTAGGTGTACCCAGGTCCTTCAGACATTAACACTATCTGAATACCTGAAATGAATAGCCTGTCTTTTAAATGCTGCTGTGGTAAGCTATAAACATGGTAACAGGCAACATTCACTTTTGAACACTAAAAAAACAGCTCCTAAATCATTTAGACACTGAAAATTGAAGTGGGATTCAGAAAATGTGGGAAACTAAGCACAGGAAAGCTTTCTGTATTTATCCACCAAAATGCTTTGGGAGATGCAGAAAATGATATTCAATAAATGCCTGCCTAAATCTCATTGGCAAAGAAAACCATCAGTTTTTTGGAAACAAGGTGTCTCATTGATATTGACTGCTTTTTTGGTCTGATTTCTTGGCTGAACCTTTAGTACAGATGAAATGAAGAAACAACAGAGTTGTTATGCTCCTTGTAACACTTTACACAGAGTTAGACTCTTCACAGATCTGTCAGGGAAAATGATTTTAACCAAGTATCTGTATGCTTGTACATGGGAATAATAACTTCTCCATGCTTGAATTAACATTCATCACTAATTTGGAAAAATTTGGGCAGTGCGGAACCAAAGAAAGAAATGTATAAAGTGTAATTTTTTAGTAATAAAATAAAAAAATTGAGGGGTTATTTATGTTTTTTCTTTATATTTATATCCAGCTTTATTAGGAGTAACAACACCACCTCAAACCTTTCAAAAGCAGCATCCATGAAAGGATTTGGTAGAATCAGTAAGATAATGCCTTAAAACTAGTATGAAAAGGAGTTGCTTAGAATAATAATCAAGGTTTTAAGAAGCATCTCAGATAAAGGGTGGAAAGGACTTCCTTCTTCTGAAATTAAATGGGAAAAAAAGTTGGTCTTCTGTTTCACAGAGAAGATGAAAGGTAAAATAAAACATCATTCTCTACTCTTAAATTGTGGTACAAGACTGACATAATGTTCTTGATGTTCTGCTCTGGTCAATAACCTTCCTGGGGAGCATTTGTTATGTTTAATATTGTAGAGCAATAAAAAGGAAATTTTAGCTCTATTAACCATAACAATGTCCTGTGTTCCTTCAAGAATAGTCTTTTGGCTTTAGGCTTGCAACCCCCCTGCTGTCTGCATCTGCTTGATTTGAACTTTTTGGGCCAAATTATCCTAAATAAAGCTTTTTGACAAATGGAATGGACTTGGTATTCCAGCTCTCACAGATAAGTGAGGGAAATGGGAAGGCTGCATAACTGCAGCTATCACACCATCTCTAAAGGAGAAGACTATAGGGATTGAGTTAAGCAAATTTAGAAGTTATATTTGAATTATGCAAGCTGCAGATCATACTGAACCAGACTGACATTATTCAATTGTCTTTTAACTCATCCCTTTGATTATTTGCTACTAAACTGATGGCTTGGGGAGAGTGAAAGGGAAGTTTTTAAATATTTCAAATGTCCTCCTAAATGTGCAACTCTGCCAAATAGTGACGGCAGCTATGGAAGTCAAGTGCATCACATCTAGCTGCAAGAAAATAACAGGCCTCCCTCCCCCCCACTTTACATGTCATGCTATTCCTTAAGATTTGGCAAAGTAAAATAACTGCCCTGGAACCATTAGTATCTGGTTCCCACAAATAATGGCTCTTAAGTCTGTTTTGAGAATGAACAGATGATACATTTTTCTTTCAATGAGGGGATTGTAAGGGGCAAAGAAGAAAGGCATAAAAGGTACTCAGGGACAGATTAGAATAAGTATAACTGCAAAGCTGCCAAATCTGCTGAAAAGGGTGCAGTTTTCTCCCTCCTCTCCACTAGAAGTTGCATTAAGTAGAAATACACCTTGTGCATGATAAGGTCTGAGCCATGGGCTTTGGCACTGAGTGCTTCCTGCTGTATCCAAACTAGGACAGAGACATTAACATCCCCAGATCAGAGAGGGAAGAAAGCTGGTGTTTCCCAGCCGAGTGCAGTGTCTACCCCCGGGTTCTCCCCTGCTTTCCAAAACAGTGAAAAGGGACAACTGATGCTGCAGATGGCTTATCCTAATTTGCTTGTCTTCACACAGGAAGTGAGGAGGAGAATCTCAGTTTCATCTCTGGCAGTGGCTGGTGTTACAGGGTTACTTTGCCCAGCTCCTGTCCAGTCATGAAAGCAGAGAGTGCTCTCAGGGGGATGCCCTCTGTTCATGTTCAGTGGTGTGAGTTGGCTGAAGGCTTGGGAGGGGAGGGTTCATATGCTTTATTTCTCACCAGAACACAGCATAAGAGAACCACTTGTGCAGACAGCACTATCTCACTTGGGATGTGGTGTTTTAGCTATATCCCATAGAGAGTTCTTCACCAATAAAGACCCGAGCTTCTAGGTTCTCCAGAAAGATGGAATTTTTTTAACCTGAAAGCCCAGAGGTCTAATTAGACAATACATATGTTGAAATACAACCTAGGCTTATGACTTCCCTTGTGTGAAGAAGTGACTATTTCAAGCACAAGCTCAGCCCCAGAATATACAGCACAGATTTCTCTGCTGACCAGAGCAACTCCGGCAGGTCACCTATCTCTCCTCTCCTCTTAGTCTGTTGTCCAAACCTCATCAGGAAGGAACCCAAAACTGGAAACATGCACTGCCTCCTTTAATTCAGAAAAGTTCATTCCATTATTAAGAAACAGGCATCCTTATTTTGTGGCTAAAACAGTACTTGTCAGAGTCCTGCTTTCCTTTGTCAATACTAGCCTAGAGTAGTCCTTGAAGGAGTTCTTGAAGGAGTCACTCACTGCTATGGATTCAATTCTCGCAGACTCCACTGTAGATATTGAAAATGAGCCACTTATCAGATTCATGTCCAGAAGAGACATATTTCCCTCATTCCTCTTGCTGTGTCCAAGCTCTGTTAGCTACTCATAACACCCATGTTCCTTCAGGGATCCATCCCCCTGGCAGAAATGTACTGTTCTCCTTATGCCTATTTCCCAGCAGAACTACAGTAATTTTTTCACCATCACAATGCACTTATAATTTAATAAAACCCAAAAAGATGCAAATTATACTGACCAAATTGATTTTGCCAGGACTCTGTACCTGAGCCTCTGTAACAGAGAGTGCAGTGGAATCAGTTCTCTTCAGTCCTCTGATCCTTTGGCAGCAGAGTGCACTAGCATAATGATGAGAAGACTTCAAAACAGAGGGAAATTGAGAGAGAATACAGGAGAGAGAATACAAAAACTGTGGGAAAGAAGTGAAAGCTGACAAATTAGATTGTGAGGCCATTGGGCTTTCTGCTTGTGCAGGGTATAATGTTATTGGGGCAGTCAGGATATGAACAATAATGAGAGTTTAGTTGATGAGATGCACAGTGGTTAGCTCAAGTAGTACCTTTTATTGATTCTTCAAACTATTTAATTCTTTCTTTTTAGCTTACTCAGATATCTATTTAGTTGGCATCTGTCTTAACTTCATATATCATTGTAACTGTTTTCTTCCCAGACTGACTGCTACTTAAGGGATAATAGGAGGGATGCTCTGTTTTACTAGACAATAATATGGTTCCTGCTTGAATCAATTACAAGGCTGAAGGGAACCTGATTATTGCCAGAGAAAATGTGGCATCCCTCCTATTGTGCTTAATATACTAGAAGTGAACCAATAAAGTTGATTTTTGGATACAAAGTTAATTACATTGAAAAATCAGCTGTAATCCGTCTGATGAATACTGCTTTTAAACACGCGGAAGTATACTCATTTAGGCCTATTATTTCCTATTTGTAGGAATTAGGGTCTCTATAAAGTTAGCTGATCAATTTCATTTTAATTGTTCCCTTATTATGGAAAGAAGTATGGAATGGAGATAATACTCATATGCCCACCTCATAAGGGTGTCCTGAGAATTAACCAGTTAATGCTTTTACAGCACTTTTAACATTTACAAGGAAATCTAAATGCTTTGCATTATTAAGTAATAATTAGTATTAAGCAGGAATAGCTAAAGAGAGGCTACAGTTTGCTTTTTTATGCCCTTTCCAATCCCTACTGCGTATTAGGTGGAATCCCACCCAGAGTGTAGAGAATGTCCTGCCTTAGGAAGGCAATTTACATCTGCCTGCATTTGTTTCAGTAAATCAAGCCTTCTGGTTCTCCCTTTTTCTACTCACAAGTGAGAGGGATGAGTTTACAGGCAATGCAAAATTGCACCTTTAAGCAAGGCTGTGTGGAGGCAAAACATATGCCTACAAGCCACTAGAGGAGATGGAACATGTTGGAAAATAGGCCAGCTGCCTGCCCACTTACTCTTTATGGACTTTTTCCCTTCCACAATTGGGCCCTTGGTAATGCTGAGATTTTCGGTGATAGCCCTAACCAATAAAAGAGGAAAGGATGACATTTGGGGTAAAAATCTACCAGTGGCAGGAAGGACACACACTACAATACCTGACTTCCTCAGCTCTCAGGTCCTTCATCTCCTGCGGAAGAAAAATATCTAAAAAAAAGAATTGGGTGGGCTGTAGGCATTTACACGTTCATAAACTCATACCTCTGAGTGATGTTGAAGTTCCTGAGCTCTACCCAGGGAACAACTATTACCCCTTGGTACTAATGTGGTAATGTGGAAATGTATGTCAGTCCTGATGAACAATCACCCACACGGGTTTGCACAAAAGGATAATGACGGACTCACAGGAATTTCATTGCCCATCCTCAGATTTTTATACCATAAACATATGAAATAGGGAGGTTGTAGTGTGGTAAGATTAACAAGGAGGAAGCCATGATGGTATGATCACATCCTTTTACCCACAGAAGTCCTAACTTTGAGTGAGACTGTGCGACAATAACTCCATGTTGATTTCTCTGGCTGAGAGTCTGCATTTTTACCATAATTTTATGGTAATCTTTCCAGAAATTCAAAGGGAAATACAGCAATCTCATGTGTTCCTGACATCTTTATTTACAGCACAGGAACCAGTCACTTAAGCTTACAAGTTGAAGTTAATAAATTCTGTAAGCTGTTTCACAATGCTAAAATTGGTGGATAAGGCCATTTCACAGAAAGCACCCACTGTCCCCTTCCAGGGAAGAGTTGTCCTGTTTCAAGGCCTCATGTAAAATAACATGTAGGTTAGTATTATTCAGAGAGCTCCTGCTGCAGCTATCGAGGAAGGATGGTCCTTCCCAGGCTGTGAAGCCACGTGTGCTTTGCTCACTGGTGGAACTATCCTGCTACCAGGACAGAGCTTATCTGACTTGTTCCGCACAGAGATGGAAGGGTTCAAGGTTGCTGTGCTGCATAGCCAAATGCTACCTGGCTGTTTGACTGGCAGAGAAATGAGATGATACTTCCACGCAGGTTATTTTTAATCTGATCTGCTTTCCTTGAAAAAATAGAAATAGTGTAGTATGTTTAACTGGGGGTTAATTATATCTCCATTTTTAACCAGGGTTTATCCCATCCCCAGTATATTTCTGTAACATATTTTCAATGAGCTTTCAATCCTGCCACATCAAGTGCTTTTTTAATGCAATTCTTCTGCTAGTCAGAAATATTAGTAATTAAATTCTCTCAAATACGCTAGTGTAAAGCAGAGGGAGAACATCCCAATTCTATCAGCACTGGTGTTAATTATTTTAGGCAAGCTGTCATTTATGTTTTCTAAAGTGGATTTTGTTCTTGCAGTCAGGAACATTGCTTAGTGCAGAATTAATTAATCATTATAAATATAAAACCTGCAGTATCAGCTTCTGCGTTCAGTAAGGTTTCAAGAGGCAAGGTTGAAGGAGTCAATAGGCTGCTGTGGGGAATCATGGTTTTTTTCATCTGATACAAGGACAATTAAATTATATGCCTAATCTTTACAGGAATATGTATTTAAAGCATCATCGCAAAATAATAAAAAAAAGAAAAATTGATAATTTATTGTGACTGGAAGCTTTTACTAATGCAATATTATTTTAAAAAATGCTGTATAAAACAAGATTAGTGAGGAAGAAACTGAAAAGCTGTTTATTACAAATTTGAAGAGTTGTTTTTAAAGGTGTCTTTCTCATTTTACCTCTTTGGAAAATGGATGAGTCATTAATTTCCTCATCATAGTACAAGCACCAGCATAAAAATCTACAAGACCACAAAAATAAAAAAATAATCCAACTTTGCCTAGAGCATGCTGTGTAAGAACTGAACGCCAGCACCTGAAACTACAGGGGTGGCTTTACTAGAAGAGGCCAAGCAAGTCTGACAGCTCAGAAAAACTGGAATTAATGATGAAATAAACTAAAAAATTTAATCTTGCTATTCGGTGTAAGAGATGTTGCCTTTTTCTTTTCTTCACCTGCTCCCTTATTTTCCCCTCAGAAAGCAATTAAAGCACATTCTTTTTCAATAATATGGACGTGATTCCATTGTCTAAGACATGCACAAACTTTGCACCTGCAGAAAATTGGCTGATTATTTTCTCATGCAGGGATCACAATGTGGTGGATGGCCACTAGCTGCTTTACTGAGTTGACTGACCATAATGTTGCATGTCTCATAGTTTTGTGATGTAGATATGCTGGCATTTAATCTCCAAAAGCAATGTATAATATGGGACTTTGAGGACAGGAGGGAAATCAAATCTACCTAGAGATATCCACCCAGAATCCTATGAAATACATGTTGACCTCCAGTTGAAAATGCACTCTCTACTTTCCAAAGGCATTCTCTTGACATGTAGGTTGTACATGATTGAAAGGTATGGGTCTGTCTGTGCAACAGATAGTATTAATTATGCAAGCTTCCTCAGTTTTATAGTTTATTGTAAAAGATATTATTTCATGATTTGTATCACAACAATTATGTTTGTAATGGGATTTTAATTGATTTTGAATCCAATTTTAAAAATCCCTATTTTTAAAGCACACCTCAGCTGCTGCCACTTTGAATCTGTGCCAAGCTGGCAGACTGTAACTCATTGTGTCATCATTTAAATGTCTTGCTGCAGTGCTGGAGTTAGGGATTCGGAAACGATCTGCATTTAATACAGTCTCTTAACTTGCAGCCATTTCAGAACTTAGGAATGCTGAAATCTTCAATAAGCATGCTACTGACAGTCAGTCGGCATCTGGTAGGATTGTGCTGTTTTACTTATTCTTGACACTTGTTGAGCTGATAATCTTTTAAATATGTTATTAAGTAGTGCAATTATTCTCCCAATACATGCTTGGACTTTGGTTTTACCTGAAAACCTTATTTACCCAGATAGACCTAGGATTTGGAAGGCATGCGATTGATCAAATACAATTCACAAACATCTTCCCTTGTCTTGGACACAGCATACATCCACATACAAACATCCACAAGATTTGAGGTGGGTAGAAATAGGGGAAATCACTCCTTCATTTGGGCTTTTGGTGCCACTCTATGTATTTCTCATGAAGCTATTTCCTGACCCTTTTTATCCCCATGTTTATTAAAAACATGTTGAATTTGAGCTGACATGTTTTAGGTAATTATCTGTTATAAGACAGACAGTGGTTATTTTATACATGTAAAAACCTTTCTTAATATTTGAGATAACTTCACATAAGCTCATTTGACTACAAACAGGGGATATTACTGCCCTTGTGCTGAAGAGCCTAACGAGCATTGAAAACTGTGGTTCATCTACCAAGATCATGTATATTCTGGTATTGTGGATGATGATCTTGGTTCATGTTTCAATCTATGGAGCTTTCCAGAGCAAACTTTCCATTAACCCAGAAGATTCTAAAAGGTTAATTAATCACTGACTGGGTCTGAGGGAAATTACAGCAAACTATTGCTCACAGGTATTAAAGTGCTCTTTACAATCGGCTTCAGGCAACATTACCTAATCCCAGGAATGGCTTTAACCCTCAGGCAGTAGTTCATTGTGGTTGGCCTCAAGTGCAGTCAATAATCTGTATTTGCTATTAGGGCTCTGCTAGTAATTGAATTTTGGTTTAGTGGAAGAACCAAGCATTTCAAAGAACAACATGAAAACCCCCAACCCCCCCCTATAACTCCCTTTGTTTTAGGTTCTATGTTTCTGTATCTTTTGAGAGCATTTTTAATAACTATGAAAAAATGAACTCAGAAGGGTGTTACCTACATCTACTTCTGAAAACAAGAATTTGATCTGCTTTCCTCCCTCCTTAGTGGGAGTGCTCTAACCACTAAGCTTTGAGACATTGATTTTTTTTCCTCTTGAAATTGTTCCACATTTCATAAAATGTTCAGACACTAATTAGTGCAGAAGCTGGTACCTAACTACCAGGGCACACTTTCCTTCAGAGCTGTGCAAGTCTTCACATAAATGAATGAAGAGGATATCAAGCCAGATAATGAGTCAGCTCCAGGACTGGTATGGTTATGTTGGTGCAGGGCTGTGCCCAGGCTAATTAGCTCATTTGAAGAGAAGAGCTAATTAACTCTGGAAGAGCAGTGAGCGGCGGCTTCTTATATGCAGCTACTATTTCTGCTGTTCGCATTTGCAGTACCTGTGTAGCTCTGAGTCTACTGTGTGGATCTCTGGATGCAGCATTCCTCAGTGCAGAACATCCCCATGCTCTGAAAGTGTACTATATGGATGTGCTTAACTCAGGTAAATTTGTGGTTGGTCTTTTTTTGGTTCATCCCTGTCATCATTTTATCTCTTTGTTCGACATACATACTCTAATACTGAAAGCTGTTTAGCAGGTCTTCCTCTAAAATAAATGAAAAATATTTGGGGTATGAGAAACATGTGACAGAAGACATAAAATTGCATAATTTCTAATGGCCCCTCTGTTCTGAATGAACGTTATTAAGAACTGCTTAGCTGACATACCCCAACCCTGTGGCCAGGCAGAAAGGAACATGGGAAATGCACATGTGACTTTTCTAGCAGATACTGATTAGAATTTCTCATTTAAAACTTGTCCTTCTGTTTTCAAACAGCAGCACTAGTATAAAAGATGCGATTCTATTATTCTGCAGTTTCATTTTTTTATGTAAACTCTGAATACAGGCTAATACATCTTCTCTCCCCATGATACCCTGCAGTGTAACCCACTGAATAAAGAATAGCTCCCTATGCAACTGAGCATTATGTTATAATGAAGAGACTCAGTTATCAGATTATTAATATTTCTAAATGAAGCAATCATTCTGAAACAAGAAAAATAAGAAATATTTCTATCTATTTTATATTTGAATTAGGGTGTTTTCAATCCCATTATTGTAAATTAGTTCAAAAGAGCTTGCACAAAACAGGTCCAGATAATAAAAAAACTGTTGAATTGTTACATATGTTAAGTTTCTGGGTACTATTGTTTGCCATAACTCAACTAAACAGGCAAGTGAGACATTTAGACACCTGATGGCAATCTTTCATTAAATTTGGTTAAGTATGATTTGTGCCTTTTCCTGTATGAGAATGTCTCAGACATACAATACAATTTAGTTTTGTATAGGACTTCAGTCCAAAAAACCCACAAAGAAGTCTTATGATGAGATGCGTAAGGGAGTGATAACACTTCTTGGATGTGGGTTCAGTGGTTCCCAGAAAGGCAGTATACAAAAAAAATTACATTAGCTGAAGAAGTTAGAGGGGGAAACCCAGGAATTTTAAAGCAGAAAAGACAGCTATGCATTTTTGCAGCCAGTTGGAGTGAGAATAAACTGGAAGAAAGTGGCAAAGGGAGGAAGGGGTAAGTGAGGTTTATGTTGTGTTAAATGATGCAACATAACCTAATGCCATGCATGAATTGTGTTACTTCAGAGACTTAAACAGATGCTCTTCACTATTTCTTAGGGCTGACTGGCCAGCTAGCCTAGCTTTCTTATTGCTATGCCAAGAACAATAAACTTATTTTTGCAAAACGGATGTGATCATCTGTGACAAATCCTACCCTTCCTCACTATCCATAGTCATCTTAAATGTACTGAACTTTGCAGCAGCTCCATATTTCAGGTTAGGAGGAAGACATGCTGAAGGGAATGTGCATTCAAACCCATTTGGTAGCTGATATAATAAGTAACAGTCCTAGTGTTTGTCAGTCTGTCACCGCCAAAGATGCTGAAATACAGTTCTACAGAGCTTGTCAGAAACCCGTAGGAGGGAATTGTGGTTCTCAGACCCCTTTGGCTCCTGATACAGTTTTGTGGGAGCCAAGGAGGGACACAGAGTTTGGACTCTCTAACTTCTTCTAGATACAAGGACCATTTCTGCTCTTTCCATGCTCTTTCCCTCTTGATGGGAGTTAGTTTAATAGTGCATCTGCCTTCCTTCTCTGTCTCCTAGAGAAGCTAAACACAATTATTTACATTGGTCACACTGAAGAGATGCTTTATGTGCATCCAATTCTTCTGTCCCTGCCTGCAGGGCTCAAGCACAGCTGGTGAGTGGAGACAGATGGAGAAGGGCAGGTGAATTGTGAGACAGCCACAGTTCGCTCACCAGACAGTGGTTTTGTCTCAACAACTGCCCAACTGTGGAAGCATAGTGTGAGTGCCAGGGGCTGTGGCAACAGAGAAAGAGACTTTGATTAGTTTTCAGGAGGCAGAACAAGAACCTGGCACTCTTTTCTTCCTGAAAGAAGATAGGCTATTGTGCTGTCCTAGAAACAGCTTAAAGAAGGGATCCATTTAGTATTATAAATAAGTGTAAGCACAAATGTGTGGTGCTTGGTCCTGGACAAAGCTTAAAGTGACTCATTTATGCAAGAGGAGTCACTCTAGTTTATTATTGATGTGAGAGACAGATTCAGTCAAAATTACTACTTTCTGAAACATCTTTTGTTTTTAGGGAAAAATGGTTCCTTGGATTGGGCTACAATCTGTAATTCTGAAAACCTTAAAAATAAACAACTTCCCTGACAGACAGAGGCAAAGGTGTGTACCAGCCACTAGCATTTACTTTGGAATAGAGGAATCCCTATGGGAAGGAACAAAGGATCTCTCTCATTATTTTTGTACATATCTTTGAGGGAAAACAATGACACTGAAAACTAAAGGGGTAAATTTTACCCTTTCTCCCCAGTTCGCCCAGCCCCAGAGCATTATGGAGCCATTCAGCCATAAGGCTATACCTGGTTATTTGGGAAGTGGGGAGAGGATGCGAAGTGCCACCTCCTCTTCAGTGGTAGAAGCTGATATTCTTCATCTGTGACAGCTGGTGGGGCAGTCAAGATGCAGTCAGACAGCCTTGTGTTTGAATCGTCTTTGAGTTTATCTCTCAGATATAACATACATCAATCTTACCTTTCGAAGACTTCTTTTTTATCAGCCTACTACTTCTTCATGAAACAGTTATTTTATTTTATCGGAGATGAATGAACTGTGTTGAAGAGACAAGCAAACAAATCAGATACTGATTTTTGCTTTGACCCATTGCCTCAGCAAAAAGGCTTTCTATGGTCATGATATAAAAACGTGCTAATGTCAAATTAATGTCTCTACATTCAAATTTTATTTAGCACCAGAAAAATCAAAAGGAGGCCCTAATATTTCTAAAACTGTGTTAATAATTGAAATAGGACATTCAACTTCTGCTTCTAGAAGTGCTCCTTGAGCAGTACACTGTGGTCTGAAGACAAGGGCTGGAATATATAAATTTAATCCTTAAAAGAACAGAGTTTAAAAGGCTAGAGGTAAATGTTTTACAAACATTTTCTTGAGCTCTTTTTTTAATCTCCATAGAGTTGAAATAAAACTGTGTGTATCCATGTAAGTAATGCTCCCCGTCACAACAAGTGAGCATATTCTCCCCACCCCCTTGGCCTCCAAAAGTTTATAATCTGCCCTTACCCCAAATAAATTTGAAAAATCAGGATGGATGTCAAAGGAGATGATATAGGTTATACTCAGGAAAGAAATAATGAGTGAGTAATCACCTCATGGACATAGATTAGTCTCTCAACCCTGGTGTGTTTTGGAAGTAGATTTCCAACAAACTTTTACTACATAGGCCACTTCCCACTCACCTTCTATTGACATTTACTGGCTTCCAATCAACCACTTTTCCTGTAAACATGTCAGCTGCAGTTGCTTTTTATTGGTGTCTTAGTTTAACCCCAGCCAGAATCCCACACAGCCACTGGCTCACTCCCTGTGAGAGACTGAAATGTTAAAGATTAATGACTCAAACAATCGCCCATTTGCAAAAGCAGCAGGTGCTTTGCTGAGGCCAGGTTTGCACACACACACCCCCCAAAGGGAAGGGGAGGAGGAGGGTTTGTGGATGTGGTGAAACCTCTAATCTGCGTAAGAACAGCCCAGGTGCAGAGGGGGAACGCACCCACCACCGGAGGCTGACCACGACAAACTGACCTTTGTTAGCAACGAGCTGAGTTTTGAGCCAGAAAAGGGAAGAGGCCAATAAGAAGAAGACCTTGCAAGGTGTAATAGTGCTTTTTATTATGCCAGTGGCTTCCCTTACACAACTGGTTCAGGTGTAAAACTCCCCTCGGGGAAGGTATTGGGACATTCACACATATGCCTAGAGTTATTCATTCTTTCTGATGGGACGTAACTGGCTCAGCTATGCTGACATGAGAGGCAGGTGTCATGTGTTAGATGTCATAAACCATCAAAGATCCCTGAAGCATCCCCACACTCATTTCTGGGGCCTTCCACCAGAGGATTGCAGGTGATCCACAGTGTTACATCAAACAATGTAAAACTACACCCCAGCCAGGGGAGATATCTGGGCCTTCCCACCTGACCCTGAGCATACATTAACCCACTGAAAATTGTGTTTTACAGGCTTCCCCCACCCCAAGTGGATCAAGACTGAGCAACATTTCAATCAAGACTGAGCAACATTTCAATCAACAGACACCAAAATTGCAACAATCAAGTCTCATCGCTGGATCGATCCATAGGTGGTGATATCTTTCTACTATTATCCTTTCTTTCTCTTTCATTCTTTTCCTTCTGCATTTTCTTAAGTGTTATTTTTATGTATTTATATTGCTATATTTCCACAGATAATAACCAAACTGACTACATACTTCCTTTCCATTGCAACCAAATTGTTCTGAAATAAACCTGCCACATATGTATTTACACACATTGGTCATTTAGTTTCATTCCACTCTAGTCTGCCCCAAAGGATCTATTATTAACAAGAGCCTCAGTTAACCCACCTTCAGGGGCAGGTCATAATACTCCCCAGCCCGCAGGATCAGGAAGCAAACTGGAAGGGTAAAAGGTAAAAAACTCACAGTTTGAGATAAAGACAATTTAATAGGGAAAGCAAAAGCCACACATGCAAACAAAGCACAACAAGGAATTCATTCACCACTTCCATGGGCAGACAGGTGTTCAGCCATGCCCAGGACAGCAGGGCCCCTCCACATGTAATGGTGACTTGGGAAGACAAAGGCTCCAGATGTCCCCTCCTTCCTCCTTCTTCCTCTCACTTTGTAACTGAGCATGATGCCGAATGGTCTTGTGCCAGAGACTGGAAAGGTTGACCTCTCAAGACATCTTGGGATGCCTGTGGGGTGTGGCAGGAGGGCAGGCCAGGCCTTGCCCTGCCAAGGTAGTGACCTGCCCCCCCCACCACCCCTGGAGCTTGTATCCCAGCCTGGCAGAGCTGTCAATCATTGGCACACCAGAGGCCGTGCTAACCCATTCCTGAGTGGCCGAGTGACCAGAAGTCCCACCTAGGGGGTGGGCCCACAGAGACCATTGGGTATTTAAGGTTGAGCGTGGGGGTGAGTACCTGTCTTGACCCTACTTTCTATTGGAGTTTGCATCTGATTTGTACTGGAACCCAGGAGTTGGTAGCTATATGTTCATGTTTCTATGTTTTCTGTCTTTCTCTCCTTCTCTCTTCTCCTTCTAATTTCCTCTTCTTGGAACATTTTGGGTAAGTTAACATCAAACGGGTTTAAAGTTTGCTAAGTTGAATGGGCAAAATTAATACTGTGAGAAGTGTTTTATGTTGATTGGATGTTGTACTAAATCTTTTGCCAAAGTTCCTTGATCTTCTATGTTTTGGCCTCTTGAGAATATCTGGTCGGTATTTCTTTGGTGCATTTAACGCAGAGCACAGGGATCTTGGTAAACACCTTTTATTTAAATGTTGGGGCCTTACAGTCTGGAATGTCCCTTTGATTAGTTGAGGTCCCTGTCCTGGCTGTGTCTCCTCCCAGATTCCTTTGCCAATGGGGCAGTATAAAATGCAGAGAAGTCCTTAGCTCTGTAAACACTGCTCAGCAATAACAAAAACATCTCTATGCTATCAACCCTGTGTTCAGCATAGATCCAAAACATGGCCCCATACCAGCCACTGTGAACAAAATTAACTCTACCCCAGCCAAAACCAGCACACATTGCAAGAGACAACAGCTGTTTAACTACAAGCTTAACTTTTAATGGGAAGGAAAATTTTTCAGATATTAGAAATACAAACAAGACCTGGTTAAGTTGGTCTTTTCTAATCATCCCCTTTAATATGATCCCCTGTTTCTTTTTTGGACTGTCAGAAATCTTCCTCACCTTTGCTTATCTGGAGTTTCAAAGCAGCTCTGGACCAGTCCTCTTGTTCAACTCCAGATGTCAATAGGGAGCACCTTCTTTTCACCATCACGATCTGCAGGGATTAGGTAAGTAACAAGCAGAGTCATTAGAAGCTTTATGTAATTCCATATACCAGCTACAGGTCTGTGAATTAATGACTATTATATTACAACACTCTTGGCAGGCTGGGTAAGCAAACAAGCATTGGAGGCTGTAGCAGAGACCTAATTTGCTTTTTAAAATTTTCCTTTGTATTTTTGAGTTGCTGTTGTTTTTATCCCAAAAGATTTAATTTCTATGAAGCTGAAAAGCTGTTATAAATATTGGAAACCAAACCTGCTGCTTTCAGGAAAATTTCTTTCAGATTTTCCTTGCAGAGTTACCATTTCTTTGATGTTTGAGAGGGACTTGAAACCTGGGATAGAGTGACCCATATAGGAAGAAAGAAAATAGGGACACTACATTTCTGCTAGAAAAACTGGGACATCTGGTCACCTCATTTGTTACCAAAAAGAATATCTTCAGAGAATGATATTTCTAGATACAGGGATTTGATAATTTCTTTATAGCGAGGGGAAAACAAAGACTCTCCTAGTAAAAAGTTGATCTTTTGTAGGTAGCAATTTTGAATTTTTAAACAGGAAACAGTTATTTTACTTATTAAATTTACAGTAAAAAGAGATTCCTGTGTCTAAAACTAAACAGCCATTCATGTAATTAAAATCATAATAAATCCAGATACTCTGAGCCCCTCAACATTAACATGATGTGATTCCCAGCTATATACCTTCTTCAAACCTGTTAAAAAAACCTCTGTAAGAGGTTTATTTTATAGTCTGCTGGAATGGAGTGTTGTATAGGCAGAAAGGAAATCATTTGCATGGGCCATACATAATGAGGCAGAGGTATGTTAATGATGAGAACATGAAACATAACCATGTAAACTCTGAAGGAGAGTGTTATTACAATCAAATATATCAGTGAGCAAGATTCACAAGTATTAAAGATGTTTGAAAGTTAAAGCTGGAATCTGAATTCTTTCTCAATTATAATGGACAGAAAGAGGGGATTCTTTTGCATTCTTAAAACTAGAAGATTTTGAAACGAGTATTTAGAGAAAGCAATTTGTCATTAAAACCATGTTATTTTGAGCCAGTTTTATTACTGGTGGGAAAGATTCCATGTTTAGGTAATTTTAAAGCATTTTCACTGTGACATCAGAAGTAATGTAATCTCTCATCCTTGCCTCACCAAATACTTGACTGCCAGGGGATGGTTCACAAAACATTGTTTCACAGCTTCATCCCTGCATAGCACAACTGCTTACTGAGCTCCATAGTGTTTGGTCTGAGGCCCAAACTGTATTCTTTCCAAGGTTCTGTCTTAGTATGGCCACCTCAGATTCAGTCAACTATAAATGT
Source organism: Edolisoma coerulescens (assembly GCA_013397115.1). Lineage (NCBI taxonomy): Eukaryota > Metazoa > Chordata > Aves > Passeriformes > Campephagidae > Edolisoma > Edolisoma coerulescens. The sequence continues at coordinate 1,758,877 of VWZW01002475.1, read as the reverse complement.
TACTGAACTTCATGAATGACCCCCCCCTTACTGTTGCTTGACAGGTTTGTTGCTCCAGGGAGACCAACACCAGTTTGCAACTTGACAGTAAAACAGCAATATTTTCCATGATACCTCGCCTCCTTTGCCAACTTCCGCATTCCCTGCTGTACTGCAGCAAATGCACCCAGAGGACCTCCCTTTGTCATCTTAGCCGTTCCTAGCATCAATCTCCCCTTTCCTTCACCCTATTTGTAGTACTCAAACCAACATCCAGCTCATCCCTTGCAATCTCCAGCCATTTCTGTATTTCCATTGCATCTGTGAGGTACAACATAAATGAAACTTGTCTGCAGAAGGCACTGAAGGACACTTTCAGCAGCATGCTATCTCCAAGCCTTAAGTTCTCAGCAAGGATTTGAATTTTGTTAGCGTACAATTAGGTATAGTCAAGACAGCAGTGGTTTCAGGTGATACTTGCTTCAGTCTTTGATTAACTGTGATAGATCACATAGTTTTGCTAACTGCCTTCAAAGCCTCTTTTTTGTTTTGTTTTGTTTCCAGATCTTCAGGGCTCGTCTAGTGCATGACATATGCTGTTCGTGGTTTGACTGCTCTGTCTTCTCCCTCTGCTGCTAAATCAATGTATGATCAATTTGTTATATATGTTCTTTTTTCATATTTGTACTCGTTTTGTTACTGATGTTCTGGACCATGGGAATGAAAGTCAATAACCAAAGTTACCGAAGTAACTGGCCTTTTGAAGGAACCTTAATTTTATTAGCTCAGGAGGAGTGTGGAATTTGAGCCATGCTGAGATAACATCACACGGTAGGTCGCACCCAAGGGCTGACATTATCTCTCAGGAACACACACTCCTGGAGTGTCTTATTAATTATAGTTAATTGCATGGAAATTAATGAGCTTTTCCAGTGACAACTGGGCTACTCTGCAGCTGCAAGACAAACTATATTAACTTTGATTTTTATGTTTCTTGGTCTTTGAACAGTTAAATGCTTTCACTTTATCTTAATTCACTCTCTGCTCTTCTAGAGTATAACTAATTTCATGGTTTTTATTGTTTCCCAACACCATTGCTATATGCTTTCAGTAAGAAATTTTCTCCACTATTTTTATTGTATTTGTCATCCATACCTAAGAGAGGAAATTTGTCTCATTTACCTTAAAATTCCCCTTGATTTGAGAAAGGTTTAAAAGCCATCTGCAAATATAAATATCTAAGGGATGTAATGCATGATCCTGTTAGTCTCCAGTTATTTTAGAAATTTAGACAACATCCAGGTAGCCAAGCTGTCCATAATAAAAAACAGAAACAGGTTAATGATGGTGCTGAAAACTAACTTCAGAATTCTTGTTTAACAGCTTTATTAAATACCTAGTACTTTCCCAAAACTAAAGCGCTAATGTTAGAGACCATAGGCTATTTCAATGCCAGAAGTGGAAAACCCAGACAAGAACCTGTATTTCTGAAGGAATTTGTTAGCTTGGGGACAGATATTTTGGGTTTCCATTTGACTTGACAGATCTTGGTCCCTTTTGCATATTTCTCTACTCTGTATGATAAACTCATGTACTCCATATTCATAGACCTGTAATACTTACTAAACAAATTTAACATTCAAGGCATTTCTATTTTTGATAACCTTTTTGTTGAATATAGAGTGTGGCTGATTTTATGGAGTAACTGTAAGAAGCTGAAAGACATGATGAATGAATTGAGAAAAACTTGCTCTGGAGGAATAAGGATGATGCTGAGCTATCACTGCTGAGTGTTATTCATTATACACTATAAGCACTGCTGCAGAATATTTAGTGGTGAACCCTTACAAAGCTCAGTATATCTTAAAAGCCCAGAAGAATTAATTAAGCCTTAAATAACCCTCTGTTAATTTTTAGCACATACTAGTCATCTTTCCACTGACAAGATTTTACAAAAATACCCTTTTCTCAAGCCTTCCAAATATTTCCAACATCATAATGAACCCCATTTCTAAAATCAGTATCTTTTCATTGAAAACACAATGTTGAACACTTGAAAGATCTAATGCAGCCTATATTCCTATAAAATTTATTCTTTGTAATAATATGGTCTTAAAGTTGTGACTCATAAAAACATCATTTTATTGAAAATAGAAAAAGTAAAAAGTTTTAAATGAGCATACAAAAGCGAACTTAAGACACTAAGTACTTATTCATTGCTATGTAAAATTTGATGGTTTTTTCCAAAGCATTTACAGGCTTGATATAGAAGAAGGAAGGAAAAGAAGATATTAAATAGAAAAAGTTACAACAAAGTTCAGTTTACTTTTGAATTAATGTTGGTGATTCCAAGTACAACTGTATTTGATGACGTGTTTAACTTTTTCAATTTGAACAACATAAAAATATCAAGAGCAAAAATTTGCATAAAACTTGGAGTTTATCACTCATTCACTTCAAAATGGCTCTTTCATACTCATCTCTTCAGTTGTTTAAGACGTTACATACGGAAGTACCTACAGGTGGCAGACCTTTTGATAGCAGACAACACTAATCTAGGAGAAAAAGGCCCTAAAATGGTCCAACAGTTGCAAGCTGAATTCAGACAAAAAAAAGTCTGGCCCACTCTTTTAGGAGTGAAAACATTTAGCTGCCGCAGAAAGTTACTATAAGATAGAGCAGATTCTCCAGTCTGTAGGCCTGTAAATCACTATAAATTATGACTTTTAAAGGAGTCCCGTACTCAAAAGAGTTGCTGAACCCATGAAAGAATTTTGATGCTCTAGCCCATGTTAATTACAAAGGTATCGTAACAGCCCTTCTGGGCTTCGAAACTATTAATTCATGCATCTTGACCTACTGCAGAGGAAATATTTATTAAATAAAACTTTTCTTTGTTAATTTTTAATATTTCATTAGAACTTCATCATTCTAGGCCACTGGATATTGGAGATCTGGCAACTGATAAATTACTTCCTGCAGACTAAATTAGCTGTGGCACACTCTTCTGGAAGTCAATAGTTTTACCGTGGGTCAAAAATGTCTCATCCAAGACTTCTTTCACAAACTAGCAGTATGTCTAACTTCTTTGTACAGGTGTAGAACAGATGGAATTGACTTCTCTTATCCAAGAACCTTTAAATGATGTGTAAGGATGTATTTCTGTAGCCTCTGAAGTTGGAACTAGATTATCTTGAAGGTCCCTTCCAACCCAGGCCTGGGGGTAGTTGGGGGGGCAGAGAAATACCTCACCAGAGCAAGGCCTGACCCACCTCCTACCACACATTCCAAGCCCCCAGGATGTCTTGAAACAGACTCCCTTTTCCAGTCTCTGACCCTGTCTTCCCATTTTATCTTGACCTCAGAAATAAGTGCACTGTATTTATTTTATCCCTTCCCTTGAATCTGTGTGAGTCCCATGTTTCAGAGTCATCAAAGTATCGTATAACATGCCAGTCTGTAAGGACAACATCACGTGGGCTGTGTGGCCTGTAACAGAAGCATGGGTCTTTTAAAATATGAACTATAACAAAAAGCAGTATTTGTCTCATTTTCTTGGAAACACTTGCAGCTTTTTAAATGTGACAGTGTGGTATAATGATGTAGTTGAGAATGGTGAAACCCTGATCCTATCCCTTGAAAAAGGCTGTAATTGTCCAGCCATTTTCATGCCTCATTGGGATGTCTTGGATATGTCCTGGCTGCTAGGGTGTAGGAGACACTGCTGGACTTAGTGAAAACTTGGGAAAAAATAATTCTTCATTTAATAATAGATTTTTCTGATTGTGAAAACCTGTAATCAAATGAGCTCCCTACCCCAAGTGTCTTGCAAAAAAAACCAGTTTTTAATTCTTTTATACCAAGTGAGGCATAAAACCTGATAGAAGATGTTTTATTTCCTCCTTTTTACTCTCATTATGAAGTGGGAAAATTCTAAACGTCATATTTCTGGTTTGAAATAGCTACAAAAATTTTACACATGATATGCCAGACAGGGCATATTCAGTGCAAGGTGTAAGATGTCTTTTGAATTAATGCTGGAGCAATGTACCCAGAATTTGATCTTTAAGAAGAGATTCATTTGGCTGGTTATTTGAAAATTAGTTTGTTACGAGAAAATGTACACAGGCATGAAAAGAACATTCAAGAGGTTTACATCATTACAGGACTTCAAGACTAAAAGATACAATTGGAAAAATATTTTTAGATACTCAAAGACTTGCAGAAGGGTTAGGGCTGGAAAGGACCTTCAAGATCATCTAGTTCCAAATCTCATGCCATGGGCAGGAACACCTACTGCTCGACCTGTTTGCTCAGGGCCCCATCAAACCTGGCCTTGAACACTCCCAAGAATGGAGCATCTACAGCTTCTCTGGGCAACCTGTTGGAGTGCCTCACAGCCCACACTGAAGTCTACATCCTTCTTATGCTGAGGACCCCAAAACTGAATGCAGCACTGCAGGTGGGTCTCACCAGAGCAGAGCAGAGGGGCAGAATCCCCTCCTTCGCTCTGCTGCCCACGCTGCTTTTGCTGCGGCCCAGAACACATTTGGCTTTCTTGGCTGCGAGCACACATTACTGGCTCGTGTCCAGCCTCTCCTTCACCAGCACTCCCAAGTAATATGAAAGATAAATCCTTTCTTCACAAGTAATTTTCTTGTATTGCTGATCCCATTGGTACGTGATAGAAAGACCTCTTTATGGACAAGTAGCTCTTACAGGAGATAGTATTTATAAATGCCTATTGACAACATACAGTGTTCTATAATGACAATGCTAGAATTGGCTTTTCCTTCCTTAAACCATCATTGTATTGAACCCTGTAACCAGAAAATCACAATGCAGTGATCTTCCTGTGTGCTAATCCTTCTGTGGGAGCATAATGACTTGTCTGCTCATCTTGGAGATAATAAACTCCACAATGGAAGCAATAGCTGTCTTGGTGACTTTGCATAAATCATTATTTGTAAAAGTGAAAGAAAACCTATATACAGAAAGGAGGCAGTGAGATTGCTCACATTTTTGGTATTAATTCTAATTGGCTTTAAAGCATCTTTAGCGCAGTGAATAAATAGATAAAAAGCAAAAAATGCAAACATACCAAGGTACAATCAGTAAGATCCCCTACACAGTAAAATCATTGAATATCCCAGAACAATTGACCTTCATAAGCAAAACCATACTATGTGCTTGTAAATACTAGCATCTTGTTCAAGGACCAGAGATGATACAATGCATGGTAGAAAGAAATGGAGTTTAACAGTTCAATAACTGAAAACTGAGGTACATTTTTATCTTATAGAAAAGCATGGCAAATCTGAGCCTTTTTAAGTAGGAGACTTGAACGCCATGGGTGTAGGTTTGTGACTCACAAACTGTCTGCAGAAAATGGTGCTGAGGGTATTTTCCCAGAGAAAACATTTCTGTAATTAATAGAGCAAATGCAGCAGAAAGAGCATCTATTCCCTCTGTTAGTAAGAACTTATGGCCTGTAGAGAAATTTAGTCTGGTGTGTATGCGTTGTGAGTTCTTGAACACTTATTCACCCTGAATTTGAACAGCAGAAAAAATAAAATTTGTCTGCAACTTTATTTTCAAACACAAGAATGAGAAAAAGAGTGAAGAGTGAAAGCGTCTATTCCTTTTCTTGTGCTACTGGCTGATTTACTTTTGCATTCCCCAAATTGAATAAAGATATCTCAATTCTGGTCTTGTGTACCTTTATTCTTTAAAAGGGGAGGGGAAAGTATCTGTCAAACTGTGCACAGAGATAGTAATACACATATGCTTAGACAGGGTCTTGCCTGAGCCTTTGCTTCCCTCATAATCTGTTATAATCTTGTTGGAATTTATCTTAAATTAGAATATAAACCCTTCAGGACACAGTCTGTATCTTTAGTAGTGGTTACACAGAGCTAGGGCTTTAAACAGAAGAAGAAGGAACAGAAAAAGCAAGCAGGAATAGAAAGACCCAGGGCTGAAGAAAAAAGTAAAATGGACTCTTAATACTCTTCTAGTCAGTGCTTTAGGGAGCTAAACATCAATTTGATTTGTATTGGCATATTTGCAACTCTTGCATCCTTTATCAGAGATATCAAGATGTCAAAGAAGGTAGATGGAAGAAATATTAATACAATTCTGAATTATGCAATGAATTTATTTCAGATTCCTTTGCAAAACAGCCTCTCTTCCTAACCATTCCCATTCTTCTCTTATGTAAAAATAATTAGGAAATAATTTTTTCACAGGTGCTGCAGGTGATTTGCTTCACTTCATATAAATGTGTAACTTATATGCTGCTTCTTGTTAATAGCTTGAGTAAAATTACTTTTTATTAGGAATGGTGATCTAATCTTAAACAGTCACTTGACAAATGATGTAAAAATGATGCAGAGCTTCTGAAGCCGAAGCATTTGCCTGGATGACTGACTGCTTTAGGCTGTGTGAGAGGGCAGCAGGGAGAGCCAGCCCTGGGGTAGCCTGTTGGACAGGCAGATAATCTTCCCCACATCTTTAAGCACCTACTCTGCTTTGAGCCACTAGTGGACCATAAGCAAGCCATTCTTTCCAGCTGAAGCTTCCATGAGTAGTCAGGGGTTTAGTATGTTTTACATAGCACCCTAACGCAGCCTTATTCTGAGGATTATTAAATATCCTGCAGGAAACAAAAATACCCCGTCTCCAAATGCATAATGTGTATCCTGACGTGAAGACCAGAATTTTTCTCTTTCCTATCTGCTGTGCATGAAGCTCAATAGGTTTAGTGGCAGAAGAGAAAAAACTTAGTGATGGGTATTGCTAAAATGAAGAGGGGATTTTTTAATTGGAATTGAATTTCCTCACAAGATATCTGCAAAATTATGTTACACATAGACTGAACAAATTCCTAAGTGTACAAAGCACCTGCTTTTCTCTTGAGTGGGTTGTAATGAGTTGTAGTGCATTCAGTGACTATTTCTGGAGAACACGCATAAAAAATTATGTATCACACTGGATAGTCTGTACTTCTTCAAGTTTATTAAAGGTTATTTTACACTGTGAGTAATGGCTAAAAATATTGTTGCCTAACTAATTGCTGTGTGCAATGAGTAATTTAAAGCCTGAATGCTTCCTGTGGACACTCACTCCACACTTCTTTTGGCATCCATTTTAGATTCATGTGTTTGTAATATCCAAAGGCAAAATTTATACCCAAAGAATTTAGTTTCCCAAAATGCCTTTCATTTATTTTCCTCATTTATATTGCCATTGCGTTTGAAGTGTGCCAGGCCACTATGGAAGTGCTGTGGAGGAAATAACCTCTCTATAAAATGCACAATCAAAAGCATCTATCCTGCAATCTGCTCTTCATAGGAGGACCTTTGTCCCTGATGGAGCTCTTTTGAAAAACATCCCAGGAATAAGGAACCATCTCTGCAGGACCTTTTTTTTTCTAATTTCTTTTTCTATTTTAATGAAGAAGGCTGAGGAAACAAGGAATATAAATAAGAAAGATTTTATAATTCAGTTATCCTCTACAGTTCATCCCTAAGTTATGAAATGTGAGACAGGTGATAAATATCTTCAAATATTTGATAAATGCATAAAAATGCAACTACCTAATTCCAATTATTATAATTACCATAGAAAGCCTTTGAAAATAAGAAGAGTATACATAGAAAGTATTTGAAAATAAGTTATCTGTGGTGCAAAATGAAGCAGCCAGACAAGTAATCAATCACACAATCTTGAGTCTGCTCCACCTCTGTGCACTCACAGGGCTGAGAGAGGCAGTTCTCTGCGTATAGATTTGCATGTCATAACACATGAATAAAGTCTGCATCAAGGACACTTTGAAACCATAAATTTGGCATTCTTAAACCCTTGTAGGACTTGACTTCTGTAAACGAATAACTGCTTTCTAACTTTAAAAGACTTTTAAAAATTCTCATTAGGTACAACTTCAATGTTTTCCCCACAGATCCTTAACCATTGCAACACAGATGTAAAGCATGGGAGACATTATACTGGTATTAAGTCAATCAGCTGCCATGGAAAGTGACTTGTAGCACGTGGTGTCACTTAGCAAAATTTCCTGTGCATTCTGCTCACTCTTAAGCATTTTAAGTACCACACCCATTATTTTACCTACTGTTATGTTAATAACAGGCTGGGTTTAAGCCTTGAAAATATTCACTGTCAAATAGAATCTTTGTGAAATGATAAATTTTGCCTTAAAGAAGTAGTGATGAAAAAATGGATGTTGATACTTGGGCCGCACGATTGGAATTTTAACGACAAGGAAAAGGCAATTCCACAGCTTGACAACTTTTTTATTTCTGTATTCCAAATACTTGCTATAAACAACTCTGGTGATAGCTTTTCTAGGAAAGCTTCTTCTTGTTAGCAAAAATCTTTTATAATAAAAATTTTGGGAAATGCAAATATGAGTTACTACTCCCTTTCAGATACACTGGACCTTAAAAAAACCCAAGGAACACTTTTCTCAATATAGAGGTTTTGTGGTAATCCTAATAAGCAATCACATAAGGATTTTTTTTAAATCTAGGCAATTCACATGTTTCTTAGCTATCTGAAAATACTTAACCTTTAGTTTTGTGTTTTACAACGTATTCACGGCATCCATCTACCAACACATGAATTCTAGAAGCTTACCGATTTATACAATAATAGAAAACCAGTTGGGTTTGTTTGCAGCTGCAATCATAATTCAGGGCTTTCACTAGCTGCTTTTCTCTAAGCCTCATTTTTTTCCAAGATGTAAAGTGATGTAATAACCTTCCTCTACAGATCCCCTTAATTATAGGGATCACCTGTATGGGTGAGAATGTTCTACTTTCCTGATGCACATTTTAGTTTCCTACTTTTTATTTCACATCATCCTTTCCTTACTCATAGCTGCACCAAGCAATCCTCACACCACACTGCTGTCAGAAGACCACAGCCATGTTTCAGCATCCATTTTTGTTTTAGGTTAAAATAAGATGATAAATATTTCTTTTGAAAAGTGCCTTGCCCTTTCGCATTGTTTCATATTTTGTTCCCCTGGAAAATTTTGATTACTACAAGACCTCAGATGGGAGTTATTCAAGATTTTCAGGTTAATGGCTGAAGAAAAATGGTGAATTATGTGAACTATGGGTCACAAAAGGCTGCTCCATCATTGCACTCAGAGTAATTCAGGGATACCTTGCAGTAGGTAGTGTGCAGAGCAACTATTGTTTTGTAAATTCAGAGTAGACACACTTTCAGCAATCATCTCTAGGAACCACACTGTCAACTGCATTTATCTGCATTTATTTTTGTACTATTAATTACTGAGAAGGATTAAGGAAATGTGTGTCAGTGGAATGATTTATTTTCTTGGGCCGTATTAGATCAATTTCAGAAACAATCTGTGAAGGATTTACTATCTAAATTTACAGAGGCTTCTTGTTTCCAAGCTATAATCAGTGTTTCTTCACGACCTTTTGAGAGAGCCAAAACACATTGCTGAAGCTGGACCAAAGAGGCCTGGGGGCTAAGATGGTTTATGGCATTGTTCAGAGTCCTTCAGCCAGGACAGGAGAGTGGTGGTGGCAGCTAAGGATATATTCATTCCCAGTACAGGTAGGTATATTTTCAAGGACTTTAGGTTGCAGTGCTTAGCAATTATTCTCTAGAACTTTACAAATTACAGTAAAGGAAGAGTAAGTTGTTCTCTTCCAAAAATAAGATGAAAATGGGTCTTAAAATGTACACTAGATGCCCTTTTCCACTCAGTGCTACTAAAAAGCTTTGCCTTTAAGTTTCACACATTCAATTTAACATCCAAAATGCCAACATACCAGCCTGAAAACTTCAGCTCAAACCAATTATTTTTGGTTTTTTGATCACTGAATTTAATTTTTTCCTAATGCCAAAGAATATCTATGTACGATTATTTGAAATCTAAAAGAAAGCGTAAGTTACAGCAAGCCTGAATTAGGTACACATTTTCGAAGATGAGCTTAAAACATAAGATTAATGACTGTACAAGTCTCTTAAATTGTCCTTTGCATTTCTATATAGATCCCATTATTCCTAGAAAAATTTTCAGGACATTTCAGTTTTTGTCAGAACTAACACAACCTCTCTTATCTATGAAGCTGAGGTTCCCAGCTGTTGGATAGAGGATGTGCTTTTCTTATAACTCTCATCTGGTACTAAATGATAAGAAGGACAACAACACTCCATTTTAAAACTAGCTGTTGCAAAGAAAAGCTGCTATTGTTACAAAGGATGCTGTGAATTTTTAATATTAATCTCTAAGAATCTAATAATCTAATGAAATCTTTTGCATCGTGGCTTATTTTGTATGCTGTTGCTTGCAGTACATTGCCAGTAACATGAAAAAAGGGCTTATTTTTCCCGATTTAAGCATCTTGTAGCGTGTGAGTATTCAGCCCATGCAAATGAATTAATTTAAACAATGAGAAATACTGCACCTTCTGCAAATGAATTGGTTCAAACAATAAGAAATACAGAACTTCTTGAATGAATCAATTTGCAAAATATGGCAAAATTCTCAAGCGCTTGTATTTTTGATGAGTCTCATGCTGTTTGTATAAAAATATCTACAAGATGAAGCAAACCAATCCTCATGGCATTCCTTACCTTTTTTCTCACCCTTTAATAGATACCCAATACTTATTGTCAACTAAACACATGATGAAAATCCAGTCTGTCATCTTTAAAGCTGTCTGAGAAATGTGCTGGGTTTGGTAAACTCAGACAGTCACAGCAATCTGTTGAATCTAATGCTGACTTGCTCTCTGTAGTCCTGTCTTCTCTCCATAAACAGGCCATAGTTCTCACAATTCAAACTTCCACCCTCATTTTAAAAAATTTCTTCCTCATATCAAATCTGAATCTACCCTCTTTTAGTTTAAAACCATTACCCCTTATCCTGTCACTGCAGGTCCTTGTTGAAGAGTCTGACTCCATCTTTCTTACAAGCCACATTTCTTTGGGTTTGTTCCAAAAAGGCAGTTCCTGGATCCCATTATTCAGCAGCTGAGAAGTCTGACTGAGAATCACATAGTCATAGTTCTGCTGCTTCTTTTGTAGACCAAGACCCTTAAGAATGTTATTGCTTCTTTCCATTGGATCTCACTGTTACTCAGTGCAAAGCTAGCCTCTATTCATGTTCATCAACTAGCAAGTCATCGCCAGCCACTTCAAGTACAGGCCTTGGTTTTGGAAAAAATTAAGTCCTGTCTTAATCTTATCTAATGGAGTAAAATCTTACGTATAAGTCATGTATATTGCCAGAAAAAGAATTCCATGTACCTCAAAATATATAAATATCTTAAGGATTTGTATAGAAACATATGCATGTATGTGTACATACACAATATGTCAGCAAATATGGTAAGATGGATGTGCATTCAAAACTTTTCAAAGCCTATAGTTTCATTTCTTATAAAGAAAGTCAAGGTTTTAAATGTCCCCAAGGATGAAGAGTCTGGACAACCTGTTCCAGTGTCTGATAACCATCACAGTAATTTTTTATTTTATATATTTGGTGGCTGTTGGCCACCGTTGCCACAAGGGCACATTGCTGGCTCAAGTTCATGGAGCGTTTTTTTGATGGGTAGTCTTGTTGTTTGGTTGTTTGGGGTTTTTTCTTTAATATATCCAAGACAATACTTGCAAAATCTGGAACATAATTGGTGTACTAAAATGTTTATCTATAAGAACTATTCACTAGCACCAACTACTATACACAAGAAGCTGCAGGGTCTCAAGTGATGTGTTTTTCTTTATGTAGTGATAAACTGTCCTGCTGAGCAAACTGACCCACTTGAACATTCATGCTCAGTAGTTGCACAGTGAACATTCCTCATCCTTGGTGAAATGTTTGGGTGACAGTGCACGTGGTTGGGTGCCTGTGCTAGTTTTCTAGGACTATCCACAGAGGTTCGGTTTAGGAGGTTACCACACTGGCTAAAGCTCTTCAGTTGGGACTAAGATCTGCTCTCCTTGACATCAGGATCAGGTGCTACGCTTCAGTTGATGCTGATAGATAATTTGTAAATTGTGTTGTCAACACAACATTTAATCTGCTCCAAATGGCTCATAAACAAACCTTTGATTAATTCTTCCAGTCTACGTCTTCTGGACAGGATTTACAGCATTCTACTTATTTGGATGAAAAATAGAGAGAGAGAAGTTGTCACCACGGAGACAGAGAGTATTTTTTCCCTTCACTTTGTAGCTTAAGGATCATTTTATCATGACTTTACTGTATGAAAATGGCAGAAAATTTAAATTTGTGACTGATGATGCAGAAGCTGTAAAACTTGATGAAATCAAGAGTGTTCATACCAAATTACCACAAGCTACACACATTTTAGGCGGGGAACATATAGTTCACAATGCAATAGAAACTTGGAAGTGTTATTCAATGATCAATGCATAGGATGATGTTAGCCAATGACATTTGAAAGAGCTGTTTATTTATAGCCTCAGCTGAACATTGCAACACAGCTGGAGGAAAAAATGAGTAATTTCAAAGACAAATAATTCAGAAGGAGATCTGTTGGGGGTGGGGGCACTGAGTTTACTGTGTCCAGACCTTTAATAGCATTAAAACAAAGAATCTGAAGGAATAAGGCTTACTTTACTGACCTTGTCTTTTGTTATAACATTAAATTTAACTCACAGCTCGGAAGATCGCATTAGTTTGGCTTTGAAGCATTTTTCATTTATGTGTGCCTTTGAATCAGCACACTACTATCTCTGTTGATTTAGTCCAGTCAAGATGTATGTATAGTTCTGAAGCACTGTTTATGTAAGGCTCTTATATCACCCTAAAGCACAGCTACCATCCAACAACTTGGGCTTGAAAATTAGAAACTGAATGCCACTGAAAAAAAATTCTATTCCTATCAAAATTATTATGATAAAATATATACAAGCAGTTTGTGGCTGATATGAAAAGATTAAAGCAAATAGCTATCTATTAATTTCAGGAGTATCAGAAATATAAATAAGAACCTGACACACCAATTCCTTTTTGAATGCTAGCTAGTTTCCACCACCCAACACTCTGTTGGATAAAATACTCTTTTGCAATCTGCATTTCTGAGTTTTCATATTTGCAACTTTAAAGCCAACTTTGCTCTGCTTTTTTCTTTTTCTTTATTTTTTTGTACTGAACCTTCTGGGGTTAAAAAAAATACAACTTTTTTTAAAATTCTTATTTTGGCACATGTGTTAAAGCTCATAATGTAAAAGTGAAAAGTCTGTTCCTGAGGAAGGACAGCAATAGATTGATGTTTGTAGATAGTTTGTATATAACACCCAGGGTAATACTAATCCAAATATAGAAAGTAATTACCCTGACCTTGATATCTGTCATCATTATCTTGCTTATAGCACAAATGTTTTGCTAAGAATGTCATCAAAACCTTAGTTTTAGATCTATTTCCAGTAAGAAATTCCTTCTAATCATTTCTCTCCAAATATTGTGGTTCTGAAGATACAAAAGTATCAGTGTATCTAATTGCCGTAATTGTTCCAAGAAAGAATTATGATAAATCTTCTTCATATACTTCATTCCAAGGGCTTTTATATACTACTTGCAGTGCCAGAGCATTTCAAAACACTTTTCTGTAGAAGATTATCTCGTACCCGGGGAAAAAGAAAGGAGAACAAAAAGAATTATTTTAGGGAGTTAAAACACCTGAAGTGCACTTGATTCTTTCATAGGATAATATGTCAGAAACTGACAAAACACCCTAATGTTTCCCAACTTGTAGGAAACATTTCTGGTATACAGGGTACATACCAGCAGCATGGCTAAACGTAACACCAGCCCCTGAGAAACAAGAGGCTCATACGTCCACACAAAGAGAATAATGCACAGTGATTCTCAGTCTTCTGAGAACAGCAGTGGACTATTGGGCTTATTTCATGATTATAAAAGCCTCATAATCTATGATTGCTGCAAGCAGAAGTGATTTATTGGAGTGCTCTCACATATGTGAGATAAAACTATAACTTGCTGGCAGCTATTATTTTTAAAGGAGGGTATTAAGGGAAGGACCAACAGCTTGCTTGCTTGGTAGCCTCAGAAAGCGATGTTTTGCAGCTCCAAAGTATCAATTTTGATGAATAGTTGTGGTGAAATTATAACCACTATTTTACAATGCGATAAACTTTCACCTCTATGAGGAAAATATAGACTACAAAATCTGATTGTAAACAATCAATGCTTTATATTCTTCTTCCCTAACTGAGCAATTTTTGAATTTATGCCAGTCCGACAAATGCATTAATAATCTTTAGCCACTAGGTGTTTGTGAAAGAAATTGGAAATTATTTTTAATTTGCTAGTCTGGTGAAGCGATAAGATACTGATTCAAAGAGGAAGAAGTGGTAGTATGTGTTTGCTATTTTCATAAGAAAAAACAGAAACACACATACAAGTGTGTGTCCTTTTATGTATATACACATTCTCCCACACAAAGCAAGTGTAGTGAATAGAGAGAAGAAACCATAATCAGTTGCTAAATAATAAGGAAGGAAAGTAACTCAAAAGCAGAAGAGTCTCTAATGAGTTATGAAGCTCATTTCCTATATATGAAAGACATTTTAAAGATTAAATTTATACTTGATATACAATTTAAATTAGTATTATTTTATGTTCTTACTGAGTTTCCTTCAGTTTTTTCATCTGTAAAATACAATGTAGACCACACAGCCTATTTGCTCTGTATAATACATGGGATGAGGTCTGGGAGAGAAATTTATTAAGAAATAAAAGACTGTGGTGAGCTGCATTTCAAGAGCTTTGTCCTGGTCAGCTTGATTTCAAAGTCACATGCAACAGGATCGAGGAAGTGAGTAGTAAAGAAAAGAAAATCAAAAGATCTACAGACAACTGCTTGAAAAGGACTCTTGGTTTTGCCAAACTTAAAACACAAGCAATGTGTTACACTACTCATCTGAGAGCCACAAAAATTCTTCATGTGGAAAATCTAAACTGCTTTGAGATGCCTTATTTTAGTGTAAATAAGTCTATAACCTCACATGCATGAGTACTTATTGCCAATTTAAATCCCTCCTATTAAAAAAGCAGGATACCGTGTAGTTGTGGAGTACAGGTAATCTGGGGACTGAAATTAAACAAGGAGGCATATTTGAGTGCTGAGTCCCAAAAGACAGTCTCTTTGAAAGAAAGAGTGGTGAGTAGCGAAACGAATAAAAAGGCAGGCAAGAGCCCTGAGTAAGGTTTATGCATTGGGTTGTAGTACTTAAATGATCATCTATATGAAGCAGAAGAGTTATATAAATGGAAAAATTAATCTGCATGAAAGTAGAATGTGAATTGGCAACAAAATCTGTGTGGAAGCACTCATTGCTCCATAGGCATGTGACTGGTTTCATCAATGCCAAGGCTGGGCAGGTTTTCCTATCTTGTTAGTAGGAAAAGGGGGGAAAAATTTGTCTCTCCTTTTCCTTTCACCAGAGTCCTTCAAAATTTTGGTACCTTAGAGAGCATATGTTCATTTGATATAAGATCTGTCACAATTCCATACACAAAAATAATGCAGAGTAGCTATTTTTTCTTTGATGCTGTCTTCCAAACATACAGCATTTGGAAGTGATTCAGCTGTCTTAACAGAGGTATCTAGTATCATCCTGGGTTACTGACAGTATCTTTGTGGAGGTGGTAGATGTGACCCTGGACTCAACGGCAGACTTTTCCAGACTGACAGTTAGAAACCACCTTAAATGTCATTGTATGCCTATGTTTGCACAAATTCATTTTTATCAAGGGTGTTCAAGTTGATCTGGACTCACTGTGTTTTTTATCTTTTTTAAAATTTTTTCTTTTTCGTTAATTGAACAAGATTTTGGTGCTCTTTTATGTAGATTGATCGGTTTCAACATTTACCAAGGAAATCTGAAATCTCAATGGCCCCTGCTACACAATAGGTATCGAATTCACCTCATTCTTCCCAGAGGACACCTTCTTAGATGCAGACAGTGAGATATTTAGGATAGGAGAACTCAGCAGGCTTCCTCCTCTACTGCACACAGAAACTTTGAGGTTCAGTTTTATGTTGTGAGAGAGCAGGGAGAGGGTGGCTGAGGGCTCCAGGCCGCAGGGGCAGGTGGAGTCTTTCCTGCCAGTTCAAGACCTGTGCCACTACTAAATACAGAAATGATCCCAGGAGTAGGATCCTCATCCTTAGATGTTCAGCTCGTCACAGCAGATCTGTTTCCCCCAGATACAGCTCTCAACCTCCACTTCAGCTCACACAGTGGCTGTGTCCCAAGGTGGAGAAAGCAGAGCAGGAGAAGCAATTTCGAAAAGTGCCTTTATCACCTTTTTGTGAATCTTCTGATTAATATTTTGTGTCAGAAAAGTGTAGTTCAACTTTCACGTGAATGTATTGGTTTCAGTGAAGTGTTCTTTGTGAAGGATTTCCTCAGACACTATTGCTGGTGTGAAGAAATGTGTCCTAGAATAGGCCATTACTTACTAGAGACATCATTAACTCTTCATCCATACTAATTGCTGGATGAGTTGGAACCTCTGCGTTACTATATCCAGGAAAATACCTTAACCACGAAGCTGGTAATCCTTCTGATGTTGGCATTTTTAGCTTTTCCCAGCTGGTGCTGTTTTACTTGATATGATTGATTGAGTTTTCACTGTGAAGGAAGAACTAACTCTAGGCTTGAGTGTACAACACTGAGACAGTGGTAAATTACATCAGGAGTCCTGGAGAATTACCTCAAACTGAGCAGTTGTATATATTTGACATTTTGAAAGGTATTTCAAACGTCTTTGTTCTGTCTGAATGCAGAAATTGACTGTTCTTTTAATTCCCTTTGCTTTTCTTTTTTTTTTTTTTTTAGGAAAAAAATATGTCTGGTACATCTCAAATTATTGGTATAAATGAAAATTACTATTTTTCACACATTTATTAAACCCTTCAGTTTACTCCATAAAAGAATTTAGAGTTCTGCATAAAACAAAAAAACAATAAGGAAAACAGAAAGTTGAAATCCTACATAATTTGATTAAAAGGTGAAAGCTAAACAATTTCTAATAATTGAAGGTCTACATTGTACATAAACCAAAAGAAAATAACCCATTCCACTATTAGGTCTAATCAAGCAAAGCATTAAACAGTAAAACAAGGTGAAAATTAAATGAAAGCTGGAGAGTGACTGAATTACATGTTTTCTAAAGGTGCCATCAAATTTCATCTTCAGCCTGATTTGCTATCTGATGTAATTTGAATTTTTTTGTTACTTAGTCTCTTACTGTAAATCTTACTGTTCTGTCATTTAATTTCAAAGCTTTTATGACTTCCAAATAAAAAATTTTGAAATAATTTAAATCACAGGCAAGTTAAATAAAACATTTGTTAGTTCATTCTTGTTTTGTGCTCAGATGCTTTGGCTTAATTTTTATCAAAGCACAGGATCATATACTATGAATAGAGAATCCCTCACAGCCATCAATTGCCCTTTCTTTTGGTCAGAAACCAAAAATAAGATTAATTATGTAAGCTTCCAAAGAGAGATTTCCAGTAACACTTTAAATGAAATGCTCCCCCCTTAAAAGGATTTAACTCAGACTTAATGAGAAAGTTATTGTATGTTAATTAAATACACACTGATTACTATGAATATTTATCGAAGTGTAACAATAATTTGCATGAAGATAGATGTTGAACAACTGAATTTCGGTAAATATGTTCCTAATAATTATTTAACATTCACTAAATTATGCAACTAAATGATTTTTTGGCAAAGATATTGAGTATTTATTATATATTATAGGCCAAATTGTATCATTACCTACACAGGTGCAATCCCATTTAATTAAAGGGGAAGTTGTTGTCACATAACTGAGGGCAAGATGCAATCATATGTGCCAACTGATTGCTGAGCATGTGTAATGACACTGAATAGCAGTTCTGAGATCTAGAGAAGCCATTCTATTCACTTCTTTCAAATACTTGTTGAAAATTAAACTGAATGATCCAGCCAGAGTCTTTCCTTTCTAATACACCACTTACCCTTCAACCAGTTCCAGTTTTAGGATCCTTGCAGTCTGTGGAGTTTCTTGTCTGCTCACATTTGTATCCTGTTTTTTGAAGGTTTTCCAGCCCGTTTGTACATGTATCCTACCTGTACTGCAGCACCAAGTCCTCATAAAAAGTGTAAGGGAAAATCATCCTAACTCTGTTCTTTTCTACTGCTGCTCCTCTCTGGAAGAGTCTTTGTGTCCAAATCTAGTCTAATTTTCCTGTGGAAATATTCACAGCTTATTTTGTAAATTACTAGTCTTCCCCCTTCTAGATGCAGTATAGATGTTAGACATGGTATCCTTCATTTCATAGCCTAGCATTTGGTATCCTGCTCAGCTGGAGGAATTTTGAGCTAATTTCTACAATTTCTTAGGAGAAAGGAACAATCTTCAGGCTACTGTCAGGACTGCCACTTTCTGTGCCTCTTGTTCAAGCCAATTTAGTCAATGATTCAGGAACTAAGATTAAACATAAGAGACAACCTGTTTCTGTAGGTCAGTGATGACAATATTCTGTTGGGACAGGAGAGATTCCTGCCTCCAATAAAGTTTTGAAATTCTCTCTAGTGTCCCTTAAATGCTTATTCAGTCCTTGAATCATTTATCAGAAGAGAGATTCTCCATCCTTGGGCTTGCTTGTAAACAATAGAGAGGGGAAATGACACAGATTTTTTTATAGGAATGGCTTAATTCAAAACCATTTGGGAGCTTCCTGCATACCACTAATACTAAAAGTTTCGAAGTAAATCAAACAGGACAGAGACAATAAAGCCTGCAGTTATGCCTTTTGCACTTATTTGTCAGTCCACCGCTATATTTACTTCTCATGCCACATCTTTTGAATCAGCACAATGTCATAAATTCTCTCCCTTACATGTGACAGTGAAGCATTGGAATGGGTTTTGGGATTTGCATGCTCACTGCACATCCAGTGCACTTCAGCCAGAGGTGGGAAGTATATGGCAAGGGAAGACATACTTCTAAAGGAAATATCTGTCAGTCATGGTGCAATGGTCGTCCATCTCTTTCCTTGCTATCTGTCAGTGCTACAAGATACGTGGAAATAGATTGTGTCTTTGAAACCTCAAGGTCTTTCTAAGAGCTGTTGGAACACAAAAGGCTCATATTCTTAGCTGGAAAGTCCGTCTGGAATTTTCTTCTCCATGCAGTGCCAGATTCTTCAAATGGCTTATTCTCTTAAGAGTAAGAAATTAATACCATCAAGCAATCCTGTTTTAGTGTTTATAAAGCTCAAGAAATTGCCTTGCTTTCTGGCCTTAGTCTAATTTTTAAAAAGCTAAAAATGGAAAATATAGGTGTAAGTTCTTTAGTACATGACTGAATTATGGACATGTACAGGAATGACCCTGATATTTAAAAAAGCTAATTGCATTATCCACTGGACAGAAAGGAAAATAGAATTATGAAAAGGGTTGCATAAGAATAGTACCTGTGTTTAAGAAGTCTTCTGCAAGGTTAGGATTTAATTGTACTATCATCAATGTAGATGACAAATGATGATATAGCTGATGTATATTTAATGAGTGTTTTTTGTAAGCAATAAAAATTAGAAATTCTAAAGTTAACCTACTCAGAGTTAGGACTGCTTGAGAAAAAAATGAGTGTCTAAAGCTAATAAGATAGAACAAAAAGGTAAACTTAAAAGAGCATTTATTTGGAATATTCTTGTGTTTTGTTACCAGCACTAGGCTACTTTATTCTTCTTGGTAGTAATAGAAGCATAAACAAACTTTTGAGTATAAACACGGATAACAAGCTCTAGTAGGCCTTGTCTCCCAGGATGCTTTCATGAAACATTTCAATAATAAATAATGGCAACAGTAAGCTAATGTCAGTGGCTGACTGCTTTTAATTTTTTTTTTTTTTTTATCAAATGTTTAATGTTAATCCTAGAAAAAGTAACTAGCTTTAGTTACTAGTAACTGGTTAGATGCTGTTATCAGATTTGGCAGTCAGCAGGTTTCGTCAGAGCTATGCAATAAATAAGAGGAAGGCACAAGAATCTACAAGCTCTGTCAGACTCCATGCTGTTACCATCTCTCTCAACTGTGCTTTCCACACACCATATCCTAACTCCAGGCATTACTGACAGCCTCTCACTCCACAGATTTTTGACTTTTTGGCACAAAGGCAAATCTTTCAAGCAAAACCCTTGATTATTTGCTTCCTAGCCCAGGAGATGAAAGGTGTCAGTTTCCAGCCAAGAGTTCCCAGAAGGGTTATTAGCTAATGTCCATCTCTATTATAACCTCCAGCACTCCAAACCCTCCAAGTGGGAGGAAACCTCTTTCTGACTAATACCATGCAGCCTCTCGAGTCCTCATAAGAATACACCTGTTATTGATATATTCTGTAGAAAGGTGTTTTCAGCCATATGTTTTCTAAGCAGATGGACAGGACAGGCTTCTGTTGTGGGTATTTTTTCATGAGGGAAGTGTTACTGTCAGTGCTCCAGCAAGGATCCTCCTGCACTCTCCAGGCGGGGATGCAGAGAGAAACAGAAAAGAGAAAAGAAAGGTATCAGTCAAGAACTGAAGTGTTTTGAGCTGTTCTACCATCCTGCATATCCTACCCTCTTTTTCTTCTTGGTTTTGGTTAGGATTTATAGGTGTAGTCATCATTTTGTACAGCTTCTGCATGGTGACTGGCAAAACATTTCTTGGATAAAGATATCCTTCTTCTTGGATAGAGGTGTTCTCAGAGATGAGCAAAGCCGCAGTGTGAAGCGGTGTAGCCATGTGTGTAGGAGCTCCTGGAGTGGGGTCTCAGATGAGGTTGGGCCTTCAAACAGAATTGCAGCAAATGGCAGACACACAGTCCTAATTTTCCTAGTTTTTGGAGGCAAGGAACTTTGCAAGTACTGATGGGTGTTTTGGCTAGGTACTAAACAGATGCAAATATGATGGTCTTAAATGGCATTGTATCATATTGCACACATTGGAGGGACTAAGGCCTTCTTAGGACATCTTAGCAACAATTTTGCAACTTCAGTGGAACAGAAACAAAGAAAAAAATTACTGAGCTGGTGACTACCAGAGAGATTTAAACCTGTAGATACTATTTCCTTCTGTCCACCCCCATCTCCACTCCTCACCCTCCTTTATTTTGATCTACTTGATGTTTTACAAATGTGGAGAGGTGTTTTATAAGTAGAGAGGTAATGGGAGAATCTTTCTCTGTCAACACCAATTCTTCCCTGTGTTTTTGTTCAGGAAAGAGCCCCAGGCTTTGACTCCCAGTGGGGGAATGTGATTCTCTGTGGCTGTAAGCAAGGGTTTTATGTCAAGAGCTGATTCTCTCCCCCGTGTACCGCAGTCTACTGAAGAGGATCCAGACACATAAATCCTTTTATGGATTTGACCTTAACCTTGTCAAGTTCTGTATCTTAGTTTTTGTCAGCTCCCAGACAAGGACGACATTTCAGATGTGTTTATTCTCTTAATATCTGTTTTCTATGTAAGGTTTCTGTTCTAAATCAGACCATTTTGGAGATGATTACTTTATTCTGTCACTTCCTGGAAAAAAGAGGCTAGGGGCTTACCTGAGACTGGACTTGCTCAGTTGTCAAACTGAATAGAAAGACCCCAAGTACGCAGCAATTTTTTTCCCTAGTCTGCAGAGAGGGGACCAGAGATGTCTAGGGCAAGATTGCTGGTCCCAGAAGGTTGATGGCCAGGTGTCTGAGACTGATTGGAAAAACCTTACTGCAGTCAAAAACAAGGCCAAAGGTGCAATTAACTCAGAAACTTCTGTAATTTGTATTTCATTATAAGTTGTAGATCAATACAAATAGTCTTGCCAGACACAGTCAATTGCATTTTTAATAAAAGAAAATTAGTAATGAAAGAAAATGCAGAATGTGTGACAAATACATGTTATGGAAATTTTTCATAGTGTCTCACGAAATCTTAGCCTGAGAGGATTTACAGAAAAAAAAAATAAAATAAAAGGCTTTCTTTACCCTTTCTATACTCAGATAATGTGGAGCTTCCATACCAAGAACTGATGTGTGTACAGACTAGTACAGTTTAATTTTAACAAGATAGTCCTAGTGTGCATTGGACTTCATGGACATCTGGAGCAGAAAAAAGTCTGCATTGAGAACAGCAATTAATAAAAGAACCCAGTAGAGTTAGATCATTGCAGGGATCTCCCAAACTCATAAGCTACACATTGAGTAAGAAGAAAGAAAAGGGAAGCAGCTGGAGGGACCATCCATTTAAGACTCGGTTGGATTTCCTGGATCTGAACTTCAGTGCACAGGAATGAGAAGGCACTTTTTCTTATGCACTGTGATCAATCATTTTAGCCAAAAAGCTGCTGGTATTCAACCAAGAAGATACTCATAACATTAGATTTTAAATTTCCTTTATATGAAGTAGTGTTAGACAAACTACTTCTTCTCATAAAATGTCCTTGGGTTTTATGTTTTTAAAATAGCCTTTAAAAATTAAACAAAATAGCTGAATATTTTAATCACTTTTAAAGTCTTTTTAACATCAATCTCAATCACTACAGTAGAGCATCATTTCAGAATGCTGCCATGGCTGTAACCTAGCCCAAGGCAGGATGGAGGTAAGAGCGTCCCTCTGATGAAGCATCTGCATCTGGGATTTGTGACACAGAGGGAGAACAATCCCATTGACTGGGAGGAGCCTTGTTATCCACCCCGTGTAAGCTGCCCAATGTAAGTACTAGAAACAGCGAGGACAAGGAACATATACGTACTGTGGGTGACAAAAACAAGGTAGAGATGAAATAGTAGACAAGCCTGAGCAACAAAGCAGCTGTGGATGCTCTGGAAGGAGCCCAGACAGTGCTAAAGCAATTTAGAAGCACCCCTTTGTCTTCCAAAATTACAGAAGATATTTTGTTCTTCTATCCCTTGAGGTCTGTATGCATAAAAGTAATTAAAAATCACATTTACCTTTCTTTATCCTGCTCTACCTTAGTCATTCCACAGGATTTTTTTTTCTCTTTTAGTGCAGAAGTGTAAATTTCTGCAAGGTTGAAATAAGTTTATGAATACAGTCCTGATGTTCATAAACATTGAAAAACCACCCTGAGTTTGTTACCGCCATTGTGAAAGATGTCTCACTCTACTGTTATCTTAGCTTTATGATATCATGTTTTGTGTGGGATGAGACTTTGCGCATATATTAAAGAAACAAAGACAATAATTATTGAATCGGCACACCAAGAGCAAGAGTGGTTCTTTAATCACACTCTATTCCATGAATACTGAGTGGAATACTACAGTAAAAAAACCCTGATATTTTGACTGAGACATAGCAGAGCTTTAGTGCTCATAATACTCTACTTTTATGGGGTCATATTTCTGTCTCAGATATATTAGTAGATTGTGCCAAGATTTAGGCTGTGCAGCTGCAGGAACTTGAAAAGTTGCCTCTAGTGTATCAGATACAAAACACGCAACATTAAATTTTGTGAACTATAGCAGTTAGCTAAGTGTATGATATCTCTTTAAGGAAAGAGATTCAAATCGGGTTTCATCTAGGGCCCACTGAAACAAATGTGCATTTTGGTTGGTTGTAAAATGACCAGAGTTTCAGGTCTTTACCAGGAGACTGACAACAAGAACAAGATAAATCATTTGATATTAATTCCCAGATGTTCCATGGAGGAAGACATTGCCGCGGAAAAGATGACCTCTGTCCAAAGGGAATTAACAAGATAGAAACCTATTAAGGTTGTAGATATCAGCTGTTGATATCAATTCTATGCCATATAGTAAAAGGGATTATTAAGGAAAGAAAGAAAGAAAAAAAAGGATTATTTGGCGTTTTAATGGGATATTCTAAAAAGCTGATTTAACTCAACTTCACATTTGTAGTTTTATTCTGATATCTGTTGATAGTTAATAGGACACCCAACAGGCAGAGATGTGCTATAATGCAGAATTTAAAATGCCCATGTACTCACTGTGCTTGTTTTTTTATAAATTGAGGTCAAAGAGTTTAGAAATTATCTGGGGATTCTATAGACAGTCATACAATAATAGAATCGTTTAGATTGGGAAAAAACTTCAAGATCATCAAGTCCAGCTGTAAACCTAATACTGCCAAATGCACCACTAAGCTGTGTCCCTATGCGCCTCACTACACATCTTTCAAATACCTCCAAGGATGGTCACTCAGCCACTCCCCCGGGCAGCCTGTTCCAATGTCTGACAACTCTTTCAATTAAGAAATATTTCATAATATCCAGTCTAAACCTCCCCTGCTGCACCTTGAGGCTATTCCCTCTCAAACTATCACTTGCTACATGGGAAAAGAATAATTCCACTAATTTAAGGTTTTACTAATAGCATGCATTACTACTTTTTGTAAAGATGACAGCTGCACGTTTGGATAGCAACACATAGGAAAGGAATTTTCATTTGCAAAAAAAGTGTATCGAAGGTAAGTAACCATGTTCCGGTGGTATTTTAAGACCACGCCTCCTTAAACTGTTTTAAAAATAGGCACGTAGAATCTTGTAGAAAATCTGATATTGTTATTGACACCACGTGTTCCAATACCCAGGGCCAAATATGTTCAGTCCATTTTGCTTTCCTTACGCAGTTTATAGAGTGCATTAATTCCTTTTGCCTAGATCACTTAGATGAAGCCTTGCACTTGCATCCATAGTGTGCAGAGGATGTGAGCACATGGCATTTCATTATCCATGGTTTTGCTGAGTGTGATTCCCAGGAAATTACTGGAGCCAAAAAATCCTGAGAAGTGGAGTAAAAACCTAAGAAACAGATACAAAATGTTTGATCAGTTAATAGGAAGGTGCATTTGGGGGAATAATAAATCATTTGGTCTAAATGCAACTCAGTTCTCTGAAAAGAGATGCTGAAGTATTCAATGAAAAACATTATCTGGAGAACAGATCACAGGTGAAGATTGCCTTGTTTTGCTGTTTGTTGGGCAGATTCTACCAAACTTTAGAGTGTAGAAGACAGTAGTTATGCAGGATAAATTCAAAGAGCTGTCAATATCAACTGTAAAGAGGCAAACATCCAACACCAGGTGGAACATACATTGGTTGTAAATAACAGGATCAGTATTTTAAAGTCCTGATTCTTCAACTCAGTTTCATTTCTTATACAACAAACAGTTCATATACCTTCACATTTTGGCTAACTCTTCTTGGCATAAGCAGACAAAATGGTTGAGAACATACTACACAATCACAGCATGCTCTGGAGAGGAATGGAATCTCTGAATGTGGTAAATAATGCAGAAAGGGCACAAGATGCAGAGAGGAGGTAAATATTTAGTTTGAGATTGTCAAAGCATGAGGGAATCAGAGCCCTAAATCCTAATAAAATTTAACAGGAGTTGGAGACCTTAATTCCCTTAGGCTCCTTTGGAAATCTCATTTGTATTTTCATTTTAAGTTAGAACACTGATTCTACGTAATATCAGTTTCACTAAGAAGATACCAGTCCATTTTTCACACTTTCAATTTCAAAAAGTATGATTTTCAGCATTGTAAGCATACCAAATCCAGCTGGTCAGTGAGTCAAAATTTGACTTGAAGGGTCAGGTTACTTTCTGTATGATTTATCCAATGAATAGCCACACTATTTTTTACTTTGCTTTCATTGACTAGCTGTATTTAGAGTATTCCCCTGATGTTTCCCACTCAATCACTTTAATTATGAGATAAGGACTTACTGTTTCCTGCTTTGATAGGAATTCCTCGCCTCTGAACTAAGTTGGAGTTAACCATGTTTTTCTCTATTTTCACATTAATAGTCTTCCTTTATTAATTCCTTGGTTTAGTGCATTTCAGTGCATTGAGAAAAAATAAAATTAACTAAAAAGAGCTATACTGTGCTAAACCAAAACCAAAAATCCTCAGTGTTATGTACAAGTCCATAATTATTTCTATCCCTGAAACCTACTTATTTATTTAGTGTAGCATTTGCTGGTTTTTTATATTCAAATCCTTTACTTTTCTTATTTATAAAGTAGAAATCATTGCATTAGTTAAAACATTTAAGAAATATCAGTTCTTGTATAAAGGAGAACTAGGTCTTTCCTCTTCTACCTCCCATGTTTGCTTTCATTTTAGTTTCCTGGGTTGTTTCACTCAACAGTGTGTTGGTTTTTCCCCCAAACTGGGAAAGCAGTAGTTTGAACTTATTTGGCCCTGATGGATAATCCATCCCTCTGGCTCTTAGCTTCTTTCTGTATGTTTTCACACATGGCTACAGGAAAAACCCAGTTCTATTAGACAATACTTTTGGGGATGCAGCTGTGTATTAATTACCTTTCCAGCTTACCAGCAGAAAAATGAAAGCAATATAGTGTAGTCCATTAATTTTACAAACATTGGGGCAGATCTTCAACTGATGTAAGTGGATGTATCTGATGGATTTACTCCTGCTGGGGATAAGGCTTCCTTTATTGACTTTTCAAAGCATTTCTAGATTTCAGGCCAAGCATTGCAGTAGAGTTTGATTAATTTCTCTTAGCCTGTGTAGATCTTGCCCATCTTGTCTGTTGTGGAGATTATACTCATCCTGTATCTGAAGTGTAAGGTTCCTATTGTATTTTATTTGCTATGTTCTGTAAAGCTCCTCACTGATTTTTAATCCATGGATCATTCTTATTTAGCATTACAAGTAGATTTGCAGGATCTTAACACAATAACTCCAAAAAAAAATGAACTGCTGTCAGCTGCAAGCTTTTCAGTTTAATAGTAAAATAATTCTGTATTATTTTTATTTCAAACAACACTGAATAACCTTAGATTTTGTTATGATGGAAAGCATACTGTTCTTTTTAATGTCATTTTGGTGACTGCTGAGAATATTGAACAGTTCTTGGATACATTCAAACCTTTTCTTTTTCCTTTTGTCTTTCCCTTGGCTGTAATGAGCTAATCTCCGTACACTGTGGGCTGAATGCAAAGTATGAGGAGGAAGGTTTGCAGAAAGAAAAGGAATAATATTCATTGTTGATGTTTGCTAATTTGGAGTTGCATGAAATCTATAACTTGAAAGTATCTTTTAAATAGTGTTAAATTGAATATGTTTATCAGAAAGAAACTGAAATTAAAATGAATCCAGACCAGCAGGGATACTGCCTTGTGAAGAAGTATTTGATAAGCCCATCCTGAAAAAGCTCTGTAGTGAAAGCCAAGGACAATGTTTCTCATCCACATGGTGCCATATAATCACCAGATTCAGTCTGGGTTCAGAAAAGAGGAATGGGGTGTTTTGTATCAAGCCACATGAAGGATAATCTAGAAAGGCCTTGTCACCAGAAGAGGCAGTGGCAAGCTGAAGCACGATGGCAGCCTGTACCCGTGGCTGTCCATGAACATTCTCTGCTCTGAAATGGAGATGATCCATAAGCAATAGGATTCACTTGAAAGAGTCCCAGAAAAATCACATAAATCCTTCTGAAACTGGCCCCAAAGGCATGTTTTTAAGTGAGCAGCATAGACAACTGTCTCACCTGGCCTAAAGAGCAGCCTGGAAAAAAGGTGGCAGAGTGACTTTGGTGAAGGAAGATAGGAAGCAACAAAAGAAGCCTAAAATAACTGCTTCGTTATTTAAAAAAAACATCTCTTATTTCATGTCCCAAGAAGGGAAGAACAGGAGAATTTTTTGTACCTGTAAATGTCATAGAAATTTATTTCTTAGATTGTTCTTTAAAAATGAAAAAAAAAAAAAGGAGATTCATTCAAACAGATAACGTATATTAAATACCCATGGAAATCCAAAACAAATGCACTGCCTAAGCAAGATGAAAGACCAAGAATACTTCTGATGTTTTAATCTGAAAAATAAACAGTTCAGTATATTTATAGGGCTTAATTATGTCCTTTCTTACTTAAATGACTTTCTATATTAAAACTGTAGATATTAAATTATGCTAAAGTAAAATATTCTTTATCATAATTTAAATTTATTTTATACTTGTGAAACTTTTGTGAGGTTAGTTCATAAATCTACATCAAGCATTTTAATACAAAGAATGTTGACTTAAACTCATCATCTGCTTAATCAACAGTTTTAGTTTATTATCAGAAAGCATCAGTAACCTTGATGCACTTTATCTTAATTTATGCTTTCATCAAATAGAGAGAGAACTAAATAATAAGTGATCGCATTAGAAATGCATTGGAAAATGTACACCAGGAAAAGAATTCAAGAACATTTGGCAGCAAATACTGTCTTCATGCAACTAAACACTGGCAATGTAGTAACGCATTTCTTATCAGAGCCTTCTTCTGTTGCAGGTCTTGAAACATATATTCCATCTCAAATTATGACTATAATTCATATATACTGGCAGTACCGCTAGGTTATATTTGGCTACCAAAGTCAGTACTATCATTCTAAGGCATCTTTTCTTGAAGATACCCTTCCCAGATTCTTCCCTGAGTCCTTGCATATACTGACTATGAGGGAGTTTTTGAAGTGTTCTACAGCACATCACTCAGATGATCTTGAAGGCAAATTCAAATTTATATTGTCATGTCTGAAGAAAACACTCCTGTGCTAGCAGTGGGCAAATGCTGAAGGCAAAATATGAGGGCTCCCCTACTTGCACGCTCTCATGGAATAAAGAATTATTAAGTGGGGATTTTTGTTGTTTTTCTTTTTCTTTTTTAAGTTGCACCCTTCCCAAACCCTTCTGGAAGATTTTGGAAGGGAAAACTGCAGCAAGCATTCACATCGTATCTTCTTAAAGATGCCTTCTTTACAGTTAAAAACATCCAAAGCACTGAATTAACTGTGAGAAGCGTGGGCTTTTTTCCCCCACATAACTACAGGCAACAGAAGCACAAGGGACCATTAGCTTACGTGGTAACTTGTTTGTCTACTTTAAACCCACTATTCATCCTTATAAAACATTGAACATACCACAAACCCAGGGGATGTTAAACAAGCACCACACTGGTTTTCTGTTCTCGCTCAGGCATGGTTGTGACAGGAGCAAATCCTGGGGGCATGGGCTGTATTTGAGGTCTCTCAGCCACTTTGTATGTTTTGAAATCCGGTTCTCATAAATATGGTTCAAAAACTCATGTACTTCAAACAAAACATTAAAAACATACATAATCATGGCATCCTCCATTGTCCAGAATGCATCATGGAATGAGGTGGCAATTATTTCCAAGGAAATTATTTAAATAAATATATGGAGAAAAGGTGTATTTTTCCAAAAGCATCAGACAGTAAACAATTCTTCCAAGGCTGGACACTTTCTAGAACTTGCAACTTTTTTTCTGGCATTCTTTAGTTGGCTAGAATTCTACATCACTGATAATGTCCTTAGTTTTGTCTTTCTGCTTTCATTTTCCCTACTCTATTGGTATTTTCCTTTATCCGTTTCCTTGATGAAAAGCGAAGAGTCATTTACTACAGATAAAATTTTAAAAATCATTGAAATTATCACAGAAAAAAAAAAAAAGGTATAAATTCATGGAAGGATTGAACTAAAGGTAGTTGTACCGAAACTCAAAGTAGGAAGAAAGGCCAGATGACATTCTGGACTCAAGGAAGATATAGAGTCATATCTAATGTTTACTTTGAGTAAAACCAATTTCCAGGGCCAAATCTTTTCAGCCAGGATTGAGTTTCTCGAGACTCATTTGGTAAAACTGCTTGTTGGGGACCATAGGAGTTCCTACTCATATAAGTGAAAATACTTTGCATGTAATATTAATTCATGCCATCATTACATGGAGATAAATAATTAGATGTTTTCATGATCCTTCTACAAAGGCTGCTTATGCTTTTTAGAGGACAAAAGCCAAATGAAGAATTCAGCCAAAAATAAGCGGTAGATTGCAATTTACCCATGTGCAAGACTTAAAAAATCCCAGCCAAGGGCTGGAAGAAACAAATGTAGGCTGAACATTGGATGTCTAGCTCTTTTAGAAGTCAGATGCTTCTGTTTTGGAATTAAACTCAAGCCAAAAAGCCGATTATCCTCTGCTATGAAGTGAATTGTATGGTCTCTTCATGCATTTGATATTTGCTTAAAGTAGTCTTTGCCTTAACAGTACCTTTTACACTCCTGGATAGTGAACTCTGTGTCTGAACAGATTATTAACTTTTTTGTTTCATTCCCAAAAGAATAAAGTATTGGTCTTGGTTTTCGTGTATTGTACTTGATGAATGTGTTTTTCTCCATGTTATTATCTTTTGCACTGAGAACATTTTCAGTAAAAATCTTGTTTAGGAACCACATGAAACTGACACAAAGCATATGCATCCCCAGATTTATTTGTCTTTTTGCAAAGTGACTTTCTATTACCATGTGTACCCTTTTAAAAGCTGCTGAAGTATAAAAGCTTTTACCATTTGTTGAGTAGCTATTTTGCATTACTACTTTATGGAGTCACATCATAATCCGTCAAACTCCCCTTTATAATTATTAGTGAATTCTAAATGACAGAGTTCATTCCTCAACACCTTGTATGACAATGAAAAATAAGGTTTTTCATGTAAGTTCCTTGCAATATAGACTAATTGGCATACTAATTGACTTTTACTATAATTTAAGTTTATTGTTTATTGCTTTTAGATTGTTAGCAGACATTCATTTTTCTACTAGAACACAGTAGATATTGTTTTTGTAAAGGCAAATATGCTTTAATTGTACTATACCTGTGAGATGTCTGGGCTTTCGTTTTGCACAACCTGTGTACCTAAGACAATTTTCTTCCATGGGTTTTGTCTCCAGTAAAGAATAAATTGTATTTTAGCCTGGTATGTGAGCAACAGAGTATATTGTCATTATATAGGTAAAGAAATTAGTATAGACCAGATTTTGCACTTTCTGCTGAACGTCCAGTCTAACCTGAGCTAGTATTATTCAAGTGTCAGGAGCTTTTATCTTCCAAGTATTTTAAGTCATCATCATTAGTATGTGTGACTTATCATTAGTGTGTGTGCTAATGTGTGTGTATGGTTACAGACCTTCAGATCATGCTTACCAGGTTGCTTAGATTCAGTAAATGCAAAAAGGAGTTTAAGTAACATTTAGGATTGGTTCTAGGCCATGAAACAGGAAAAAAGTATAAATCAAGCTTGCAGCAGTCCTTTGTAGACACATGCAGACGAGAAAGAGACTTGATAGCATGACTTAGAAACACAGTCTTAGGTTTACATCTATATTTCTAGATTTTACAATGCTGACATAGATCACTGGCTGCATTTTATTAAAAGCAACTTAATAATTGTGATTTATACATATACTATGCCAAGGGATCCAGTTGATGCATTCAAATTCCTATAAAAAGTAGCACAGATTTTTGTATGACATACTAAATTTCAGGATGTACTGCTGACCATTGCCGGGGCTCTATTTAGATTTTTCATCAAGAAAGATTTACATTTCTTTGGCACCATCAATAAAATTAGCCTATTTCATTTAAAGCATGTTTTATTCTATGGTGTACACAAATATTACATCATCTTTATTTTTAAAGATCTATTTTACAATAATGTTATTACCCATAATAAGTTTCATACTGATAGCCCTGACAGCACTGAAAATTGTCCTTTCTTCATGTACACAGGCAAGCAAAGTTAATTTTCTCATACTTCAGTCCAATTTTGGTGTCATACAGATAGGGACCATGATCTGAACCACATTTATACATGAATGTCTAGGTATCCAACGCAGTAAATTACAGTGATTACTATCATATAGTAATAGGGAGTAGGATTCTTGATTGTTCCAGAAATAAAACATTCGTCATTTCTTGTGAACAACATGTAGTTTTCTCAAATATTTTATCAACTTGTGGAGGATTTGAGTGTGATGAAAGAAAATGTAGATGTAACTTCAGAACATGACAAATAATTTAAAAAGGGGTAACTTCCCTGTTTAGATTTTTAATATTTAATCAAGAAACATTCATTTCAACTTGGGGACATAGATCTTACTATTCATTGTTTTTTAAGCACTAACATTCAAAGTTTTTAAAATGGAAAAAGAGTCATGGCATAGATGGACAGACTACTTTTAGAAATGTTAAATGGAACCTCACTTCAAGAAATGATTGATATTGACAGAGAGATTTGATGCTCAGAACTAGACATTTTATCTTGTAGTTAAAGCTGGGAAAGCAGTAGGCAAAGACAGTTGCCAAGAAAATGCTGAAAACTAGTTATGATAAGACTCCCAGTAAAATTCCCCAAATCTTCAGTGAAAGAAGGAACCAGAAGAAAGCTCAGAACAAGGTGTAAGTCTTACTGCATGGCTGCTGAGGTATTACATGCCTTGAGATGACAGACAAAGTCCCCCGTGTTGTCACATTAGGGAGAATAAAAGCTGTGACTGGAGAAACTCTGAGAGAAGTAGAATAATGAACAGTTTATTCGGTAAAACAAATCCTTAACAAATGCCAAGATTTACAAAATCTGTGCAAAACAAAAGACAGAAATATGTCTGGCAAGTTTCAAGTATCTGCCACAACAAGCATGCCATCATGCCTAGGCAGCTGGTAAAACAGGGAGCAACTTACTAAAAGAGGTTTACCCTCTGAACTGTTTTAGAGGGAAGTTTAGTTTCATAAGTACTCCAGTTGGGAAGAGACATACACAGAAATCATTGCTGTAACAGGGCTGAAGGCCTCCCACTGGGGTTGGGTTCAGTGGACTGTCTTTCAAAAAGACATTTGACATTATAGTGAAGTTACTAGGATAAATCAACCTTTTAATTTGACTGATTAATCAATGAGTTGGGATCACTTTTAAAACTGCACAAAGCAGAAACAAATCTTTTGCTCTATGCTACTACAAATTAGAAAAAAAATGTTCCGTCTTGTAATCAAAGATATGTAGACCTTCAAATATTCTAAAGACAATGAGGTATTATTATCAATAGCTTTTCTGTTCTTTCAAAACACTTAGTATCAGAGAAAGAATAGTTTAGTAAAACATGTATTTTTTACTATCTGCATGTCTGAGTTACTCTTTTACCCTCTACAGTTTGATATTTTACTGTGAAAACTTTAATTCTTACCCCAGGATAAATCATTTCCCCATCACAGTGCAGAATGGGAGCAGCCTGGCCTAAGAGGTAGGGTATAGAGTTGTTGAGAAGAAAGGTGCCAGCATGCAGAAACAGCTCTTAGCTCCCCATGATACATGACAGCTGCTGGGAGTCCCAGTGAGTATGAGAGGCAGTGATAAACTGCACAGGTGAAGCACCTGCTGGCAGTGAAGAAACTGAAGAAAGCAGAGGGACAGCTGATGCATCTGTCAATGAGGCAGACCTAATGGGGAGGACAAGTGCAAGCAGGAGGCTACAGGCAAGGGAGTCCCACTGAGGGAGAAGCAGTGGGACCAGGAAGCATGAAGAGAGAGAAAGACTTCCCAAAGAGGAGAGAGAAAGAACTTCAGAGTCGTGGCAGACAAAGTTACAGAAGTGAGTGGATGGTGATCGAGTGGGAGGGCACAGGAAGAGATGAGAGTCGATTTCACAGGACTTTAGGGTACATGGCACACAGAGGCATTAGAAGGATTAAAACGAAAGCCAGAAATGCTGGATAGCAGGAAGAGAGTATAATATGAGTGAAGCTGGGATTCATGACGACTTTTTAGGACCAAGCAAAAATATTTGAACAGGAAGAAAAGATTGTCTCCCCTTCAGGAGGAAGGATGAGTTAAAAGGTTTGGAGGTCAGAGGGGACACAAGCAGATAGAGAAAATTCTAAGGAAGGAAAGAATGTTGAATGTACAGAAAAGAGCAAGTGATGCATGAGGGACTTCTGAGAGGAATTCTTCAGGGCAAATGGGTAAGGTATAAGTGAGTGAAGAAAGATGTTGATAGGGAAGATATATCTTGTCTCTCTTCAGGTATCACAGACTACATAAATGTCTCTCTTCTGTTAGAAGAATAGAAAATTACCCATTGGCTTCAGTGAGGAAATCAATTCAGCTGTAAGGATGTGGAGTCTCAGTAAAATGTCGACCTTGGGAGCATGAAGAGGCATAGGTATTTGTCCAACAATTACATTCTGTGTGGACATATTCTAAGTCTATGGAGGCAATTTGCTTAGGGAGAGTGGTGTGGATGTGTGTGTGCGAAATTCACCAGTTGTCTGTGGCCCTAAAAAAATGAGAGCTGAATCCTCATGAGAGCTCATCCCTTCCAAATTTAACACCTTAATTACTCACTTAAACTGATCATTCAATACAATCCTAGTTTGTCCCATTGCAGAAGTCTGTGTCAGGATTTAAAATTCACCTGTTAAAACTGCGTTTTGGTTTAACAAAATAGGTCTTGTTAATGTTAATTGAAGTTTGCTATCTGAATCCTTGGAAAAACACTCAGATTTTATTCTCAGCTTTCAGTCCTGACTTATCCTTAAACTCACTGTGAAAAGTACTTCTGGTTGCCAGGCAAATATTCTTTCTAATTAATTAGACCTTAAAATTTCTCTTTTGTTGTATAACCAGAGGAATATTTATTTAGCATAATGCCCCACTTTGTCTGTAGGATATATGAATCATTGAGTATCAGCTACAGAATAGTTCCACTCTGAGATACCATTCATGAGTCTACTTGCCTTTGTTAAACCTTCATTGAACTTTTACCATTCATCTTCTGATTTCCAGTATCACGTCAGCTTTGTGGACTAATTAATAGTTCCCCCTGCCTGGGACACTAATAAAAAACTAGAAGACATGGTATTTTTTTCCTTGTGTTTAGATCACACACATTTGCTTATGACAACAACTGAAATCCTTTGAGAACTGCTAGGAATTATTTTTGAAATTAATTGTTCCTCCAAACATAACACTTGAATACTTTGTTGAGGTTTTTGGCGGGAATTCTAGTTTCCTCAAGCACAGGCTAAATGCCTATAACTTCTGTGCACTTGCAGTGTGGAATATTTAAAAATTCTTGACTTCGGATAATTTTTTCCTATAATTTTTCATCTAGCTTGCACAATTTCCCTCATATTAATATCTTTAATCCTACTCTTGCTATCTCTAATTTTAGATTTTTCTGTCTTTTTTACCCTCAACACCCTTGGCATTGAATGAACTTCTTACAGGCTTTATGGAGGACTCTATTGTCAGCTGAAAGACTTCTCCAAATTGCCAGGTACTGACAATTTCAAAAATTGGTTTTAAATTTATTTTTGCTGCCTTTATGTTTGCCCTCATTAGTCATAGCTCAGGATTTTCATGTTCTCTCTTTTGAGCTGCAATCTCCTCTCTGACATGCTCTGTCTCTGATTTCTGAATCATCTCCGTTGTTCTTAAATTTTTTTGCACTTTTGTCCTAATCGTGCATCTTAAAAAACCAATTACTTAGCCGGGACAAGTTCTGCTGTAGAGGTAACACACTTTTAAAATATACTAAATTGATTTTGGATGTCATGTTTTAGTACCACACTCTGAGTGGTTTACATTAACTGTATAAATGGTGTGCTTGCTCTCAAAAATTTCACTTGACTGCCAGGTTAATGATGGCAGCATTTTATTCATACCAGAATGTATCAGAGTGTTCTAACAGAGTATCTAATTTTACTAAAAATACTTACAAAATTGAATCAGTACAACAGTCTTCCCATTTTCACTGACTAGAAGTGGTGAGCCATATGTCACAAATGTCTGCCCAGGCATTCTGTAATCTGCTCACATAACATGGTATGTAGAACAAGCATTTCAAATACCTGGCATACATAGTCCAAAAGCATAAGGCTAAAGAAAATAATAATACTATATCTGGTATAAAATTACTTTCTCATTGGTCCCATTATGTTATTAATCCTTCTAGCTGGTATTAATAGCATATTTTCTTCTTTATTGCCCTCTGTGCATTTCTTTATAGTCCACCTCAGTGATATCCAGCTTTTATAACAAAAGTCTTGAATTTGCCAGATTCAAAATGTCTGCTCTTAGTTTTCAGGGTACTGCCAACAAAATAATTTAACCTACACATTCATTTCACACTGCTGAGCCCTAGGTTTGCAGCTTCATTTGCAGTCACTCTTCTGTCTGAATACATCTCCTCAGTTCCACCATTTCATCATTTTCTTCTCCCTGTCCCACTTCATTTGTGCTCATTTCATGAGGCATAGCATATCTTGTAATGCAGTGTATATTCCCTGCCCTGACTTGTTTTGTGGTAAGCATGCAAATGCACTGGTTTTGGTACGGTTTCTTGATATCTTTTCTGAAGCTATCATTGCAGTTGTGGTCCGGTCAATTTATGTTTGCAGCAATTAAAATGTTAAGGAATACAAAACTTCTGGGTATTTTGTAATTTAATTGAAACCAGTAATTTTACAGAAACATGCAAGCGATGTGTTTCCATGCTAACATAAACTCCTTTTATTTCCTTAACACAGGCAGTAATTTCTTACTAGAACATACTTTGCAGTCATGATTATTTTGGTATACAAGGACTTCTATGTCACAGGGAGTATTTGTAGTAACCTTTTTGTAAACATCTATCAAATTATACATACTTAGGCACATTTGGGTAAAATTACCTGTTTTCTTTTTCATTGGTGATAGGAAGAGGTGCATTTTCTTAACGTTGATGATGAGTCCTTTGAAATCATGCTGGTGTGATTTAGGCTTATGGAGGGGCAATTATTGCCAGTGCACTGCTATTTGACCTAGGTGTGGGGTTATGTACAGAAAAAAACCCTTTTTATTCTCTCTTCCTTCAGTTTATATATGAATTCTTCCATGTTATTTTTCCTTTTGTTTTAACAGTGGTTTTTTGGTACTTTTTTTTCCTAGACTCAGTTGCAACATACCAACCATCTTGCTTTGTGCCCAGATTCTGTTTCATTTCCTTGTCCCCTCGAAGTTACAAACTTCCAAACCCAGTTTTTAACAAACCTGGTACAAATTTTTCTAAAGGTTTACTTGTCCCAGAGGAATTTAGCTTTCATTTTGCTTTCTCTAATACACATTTCATACCTTGTCACTTCAGTTCCATTAGGTCCTGTCATTTATATTATAATAAGTCATTCCTGAGTTAATCAACATTCCTACTTACAATGCTTATTAATGTGACACATTGTGGTGTTCCTTCTTCTGTGATCACTAAATTTTAAACTCCTCTCATATCTCTCCCTCTTTGAAAGTGATTTTTGTATTTTACTTTTTTCTTTTTCCCACCCTCAATGCCATTTTAATTGTCTTTATCTTGCATATCCTTCTCAAATAAGCTTAATATCATAGTACTTGTTTTCCATTTTTCTTTCTTTCTTTGTAAATAATTTTCTCAGATGCCTGAAAATTCATTTATCCTAATGGCACCAATAATTATTTGTATGAAGGTAAAGCCTGTGGGACCCAATCAGGTAAACTCCTATTATACTGAGTGCTGTGCAAATAAGTCTTTGCCAGAGGTCAACAGGACACACAGTTATGATTTCAGTTGCATGTTTAATTTAAGAAAATATGCAACAAAGGATAAGAACAAAGGGCGGGATAAGGAGAGTGAAGGACACGTCACACCAGAGCAGTAGATACACTTTGTCCTGAACTCATTAATTTTCAGCTCCTATCTGGGACATTCAGTTGAACCCAGTTACCCCAAGTGCCTGCAGTCTATGGAGAAAGCCAGCTGGAACGGAGCACCTTGGGAGCTATCAGCCTCCTCAGTAGGCTCCTATTGGCAACATGACTTGACTGACCCCTCAGAAGACCCAGAAATCCTGGAAATTTACACTCAGACTTCGCATAACTTGGTGTCTCAGTATAGGCAAATATGTGCATCAAACCCGTATCAAAATTCCTTTCCTGAGGCCATTTGTAAAGCCTCTTTGTCAGTATAGATTGAACAAATCTGACATGAAGATAGGAAACATCAGTTACTCAGTTCTCCCAGACTCTTAACTGAGATATGGGATGGGAAAAGTGGTGTTTGTCATGTTTTCCTTATCCTTACAACACACAGTTGCATTCAAGTCTCACTTTAGGCTTAGTTTTAAAGGCAAATTGTGGAGTTTGTTTTCATTTCTTGTGGAGGGTGATGTTGGGATTATTGCCTAATACTGAGATGAAACATTTGCCTGAATTATCTTGTGAACAATCGCAACTATGGAGTCTACCACCTAAAATAAATCTCCTTTTCTTTTCTTCTACCAATATTCTTCAAATATTGGAAGAATGTCAACACATCTTTTCTACACTTCTGTATCTCACTATACAAAAGATACTTACTTTGTGGTTATAATACTGCATGCCTTTTTACCTTCTTCCTGAAGTGACAACAAGAAATTTCTGTTTCAATTCCCACTCAACCTACGTCTTTAAACCACACCAGTACAACAATGTGGAAACCCCATTAGCAAGGGAGTAAAATACCATGACCATACCTACTTAGTTCTTTCTTCACAGGTCAGTCCATCCACTTTACTGGTATCTTGTTACTTGTCTCTGAAATGCCAGCAACTTAGTGATAAAATTTTTATAATGCAGTGCTTATAAATAAATATATTTTAGGAGTTTAAAAAATTCACAAAAGCTACAGTTGCATTTGCCTTTTTACTGACATATACTGTAGATTTGTCTGCTTGATTTGTTTCTACAGGTTAAGGCTGTACTTGAAAGTTATATTGCTACAATTTGGATGGTCTTGTGATTTAAAAATAGCGTGCACTACTTTCACTAATACGTTCACTAATAACGTGAAGAAAAAAGTGTAGGTGCACTTAGATGGCTGAACTCCATTCCTGTGTGGAATATTTATACTTTAAATGGCACCTCTGTAGCTGTATAATCATGAGTGCTCAAAGAAGACTGAAAAATTTTAAATATATATCTTACAGTGGGAGAACTGGATGTATATCTTATTGTGGGAGAACTTGCTGTTTAAGATGAGCCTCTTTAGTTCTTCTAGTCACTCAGACTTTTTCAACCCTAAAAATGTCCAGGTTTTCCCTTCTAGATAAATATTTGTGCTACAGATAATTTTTTTCCCTGAGGTGTATTAGCTTGCATTTTTCCCATGTTAAATCTTGTGGGCAATTAGCCATCTTCTTTATTACTCCTTCTATAGCCCTTTCACCCTCCCTTCGTTACCTGCTTTCTGAACTCTCCCTGCTAGAACCAAAGCGAAGTCTGGAACATAAATACACACAGCTATGGACATTTTAAATCCTAAATGTGCTTTTTATCCCCTGAAGACTGGGAATAGATTTGCTTTCTTCATAGATATACATCATATTCACTGATGTAATATTTCTATAAAATTGCTTAATGTGAGTGAAGAGTCAGGCAGCAAGGTCCTGATTTGAAGTCTGTTGTTGAAAAGGCCCTTATTGACTTCAGTAGGCTCTAGATTCAGGCATAAATCTGTAAGACCAAGTGATAGGGTCAATGGTTTACTACTCTATAAAATTTCACTTAATAAATGAATGCAAAATTTCATCCAAAATGTCCCCATAAATTTATGCTTCTCTTTTCTCATTCTTTAAATCAATATAGATGCAATGCAAGGAATGTATCAGTGTCAAGATATCAGTAGCTCTGCTACTGTTGTCTGTTGGTTTATATGCTTTTCCTTTTAAATCTGGGAATACAAATATCTCTATATTGTTCATTTTTTGTAACTATATAAATTCAAATTCAGAATTATTTTTCTGGTTTCATTTCAAATATAGCTTAAAAAACCAAAACCAACCCAAAGTCAAAATCCCTCACTGAGAGAAAAGAATCTGTCTGCTAAATTTTAACCCAATGTGATGTGACTTAATGAAACAACTGTGTTAGAAACCCAGAGAAAGGAAGCTCTGTAGCAGCAGCAATGGCAGTGTTAATGGTGCTACTCTGTCATTCAGAGCCTGCAGAGGGCATATAGGCCTTCTTCAGAAAGATGTTGATGGATCTCATAAAGCTGACAGGTCGTTGCTATCCATTGTCTTGCAGAACAGATTCATAGATTCATTGGTTCTTACTAGACAAAACTGCTCACAGAAGATAGAATTTATCCTGAAAAGTTGCTGCATTCTGCTTGCTGGTACAAAATGCTCTTTGGCTTTCCACCTTTCGGTTGTTGGCAGGTACTTAAATAAGAAACACAGAGAACCCATTTACAGTTATGGGTCTCTGTCCTCACTCATAATTATAGTTATTAAATAGATTTTAAAAGCTCATTTTGTCAAGGATAGCATTCTACATAGACTCCGGTGGCACAATTAATCACCCTCTAGATATGTCAGTGGCATGTTTCAAGAGTTGGTAAATTTAATACTATTTTTTTGTGTTGGATGGAAATCAAAAAGGAACTCTTTGGCGATATGCCTCAGATCATTAAAAAGTTGTCACTGTGGCACTCCAACCTTGACAGCCACAGATCAGCTCTGGAGGGAAATAGGAGAGCCAAAGGGAACCTGTAAAACCAAACTGATCTGCATTCTGTTATCCTGAATATTTTCACCTGATGTACTCTGATGCATTTGCTGTAAAAAATAAAGTGAAAAGGGAGGAAAAAAATGTAATGTATTTTATGTCTGTGAAGCAAATAGAGCAGTAATTTGATGCTTACAGATATTGATGAAAAGTTAGCATTTGTGTGAGTATTCCCTTTGATGGGAGTGAGTGACGGCTCATCAAGGGCATGTGTAGGGGTTATAACCTGGCTCTACATCATCTTGGAACTGGTTTAACAACTGTTTCATCCTAAGCTATGTGTCCACTACCTTTCAAACTGCGCGCAAAGAAACTGCAAAATCCAAAATGATGATAGCAAACATTCCTAGTTTATACCCTGCTGTTATAAAACAAATGTCAGAAGAATATATGTGGGCTCAAAAGTTAATGCTTTTGACAACTGTGATTTTGTATATGACTCATTTCAGAATACTGGGAAATGGTCTGTGCTAACTCTCGTACAGTATTACCATTCTTGCAATGTTATTTGAGATAATGCCTGAAGTAGGCTTGATTACTATAATTGCTTCTTGTACT
This sequence comes from Edolisoma coerulescens, assembly GCA_013397115.1. NCBI lineage: Eukaryota > Metazoa > Chordata > Aves > Passeriformes > Campephagidae > Edolisoma > Edolisoma coerulescens. The sequence continues at coordinate 1,717,862 of VWZW01002475.1, read as the reverse complement.
TATTTTAGCTATATCTCTATCTTCTTTCATTTAACAGAAGTGTGTTTGCAAGCTAGAGTCTGAAACTGTTTCACCATATAGTTTTTTTGATCTTTGACTATCAGGGACAGTACTGTTGGCTTAAACCTCCTCTTTTCAAGTCCCACTGAGTCATGGAAAGAGATGCTCCTTGGTTAAAGATAACCCAAACCAGTGCCAGACGTATTTCATTGTCTTTCCCAAACTAAAGGAGAAACAAGCACCTATTTGCAAAAACGAAATAGTAATCTGGTTGCTGGACTTTATTGCCTACACAAATGACATCCATGGACATCATATGGGAAAGCTAGATCTTGTATTGATTACAGCAAATGGAAAGGTTTTGTGACAAAACTACTACATCAAAAACTGTTGAGTCTATGGATTTTCTGGAAAAAAAGAAAGAACATTCATCTTAAATTCTCCTAAGGCTATTGGCAGGTGACTAGCTAAGTGGTTGTAAAACAGGGTGAAAAATGGATTCTGTGGAGGCAGAAGGTACTTTTAATGTACTTTGTCTCTCTTGAACAGTTCCGTTTTGATGATTTTTGATTGCTTTGAGCAATTTTTAAATGCTGTTTCTGTTTTGGTGAGAGATCATGGTCAAACTATGGCCATGCATCAATGAATTGGAATATCGCATACAAAATTTATGAAGACAGAAGATTTTCAGACTGGCTTTTGCTATTATTCTTGTGGGTAGTGGATGTGAAGAAAATAAGATGTCCTCATTCATGAGAGGTTGGGATAGAGTTAAGGGTATCACATTTGTGTCCCTTCATGTCTTCTATATTGTGACATATTTGCCTACATACCCAATACAAAAATTGGAATGAGAATATCCCTGCATAGCTGTATTCCAATGCTAAATTCTGATAGTCTGCAATGAAGTGCCATAGACAGGGGACAAATTAATAGTAATAAGGTATGTGGGTGGGGTGGAATTGCTAACTGAGGTATTTGATGCCAATTTAAATTTTAGGTCAAGCAGGCTCCAATATCTACACACTCACTCTCCAATCTGCCAGTTCTGACCAGTGTCCATTCTCCTCATCAAAACACACAGTGCCGTGGCTAGCCAGAGTTCTAGGGCTTACCTTAGGCTTTAGTGCTATTTTTTTTTCTTACGCCCTGTGCTGAATTTTGCTCTCTGCCTTTAGAAAAAGTGAATATATCATAATCAGTTTGCTGTTGCAGAATTAGAGGAAAAAAAAGGGAAGGGATGACTATACCTTGGGGCTTCTCTAGTTCCTTCTCCTGCCCAGAAACACTAATTTTTTAAACAAATACAAAAAACTGAGTTTCTAATAATGGAGGGTAGCACCTCTCAAAAGGTCTGACACTGTCCAAAAAATATTCTTAGTCCAAATGTTTAAATTTTAAAAAGAAATGTAAAATCTCCTTGTTCCTGCACTCTAGCCTTCAAATTACTGTACAACAGCTCCATTTCATGTAAGTGTTTCAGGCAGTTTATAGAGATCTAAGTGCTCTTTGGCATAGCTTGTCCATCAGCAGGCTACGTACTTCAGCCTCTCTAATTCAGGTTCAGGGAATGCAGAACAGCTCATTCTTCACATTTGTTCTGTTTCTTGCTCTTCAGTCTGTACCTGATATCTCTATAAGGTGTCAGCAGAGCTGTACTTTGTTAAATATCTCTTAGGGGAAGGCTTTTAGTGATCCCAGCCTGTCCATTATAACTCTTCTACCAGAAAATATTCCCCTTGGATCCGCTTCTTGTGGCATTCTCCCTCACCCATTTTGGTTACAGCAAGTCAGATAACCAAGTCTTGCTATTTAAATAGTGTGAACCAATCTGACTCATCTTCACAGAAACACGCTAGGGAGTGATTAAATGAGTAACAGAGTCAGGTGATGGGGGGCTGAGTTGACGGGGAGGGAGGAGGAGGAGGAGGAGGAGGAGAAGTAATAGTAATCTCTAGCAGAAGGTCAGCAGTGAGCCTCTCACTGGTTGCACTGGCATAGCTGGGGCTGAACAGCTACAGCCGTCCAGTCCTCAGAGTCACTGTGCTGAGGGCTGAGACAAAGGATGTACAGTAGGTACAGGGGGATACCAAAACGATTAACAGCACCCTAGTTTTGATGTCAGGTAATTCAGGAAAGGTCCTGTACTGTGCTTCAACTCAGCTGGCAAGAACGTGCTGTGAGGGCCGGTGGTGCCTGCTGTGGAGCCAGGCGGGGAGGCTTTAGCCTGCTGCCTGCAGTGCCACTTTGCCTCAGCTGCCTGCTCCTGGTGCTCTGGCAGAGAGGCTGCTGCTCACAGCGCACCAGAGGGAAGGGCCTTTGTGCGTGTTACTGATGCACTTTGCAAAAGGAGGACATTTAAGCCCAATTGGTTGCCTTCGCACTGAAGCATGTAAGAAATGCCTACTGTTGCTGTTAGGAGCCTTGTATTCTCCTCTAGATATAAAAGAACAGGAGGTGACTTTTTAAATGTCCTGCCAGTTTTTGTTGAGGTTTTTTTCAGTGAGCAGCTGACTAAAGCTTGACCCATTTATTTCTAAACTGCTTCCCTGCCACCAGTGCAGTGGTGCAGCTCTTTGGTGCAGACAAAACCCAAATTGATCTTTAAGGCATTTACTGCTGCACTTTAGAGAAGACTCTTTCTAGAAAGAACTGGAAGGCAACTGGGATGCTGGCAGATTTGCTGATGCCATGCAAAATACGCTTTTGCAGAGGGTGATGTGAAATTAAAACACTTGCTTAGAGAAGTTGTATTTCAGTCCTCTGTGTTTCCTAGTGCCAAAAGGTGAGCAAACATATTGCAGGCCTTTGCCTGGGTCTAATCCCAGGCAGGTGGAGACTCAGATGATTCTCTGGATGAGCCACAACATTCTTGCATCATGAACAAGGTATTGCAATGCCAGGAGTCTGGCTGCAGTATGCCAATGTTTGAGATTTCATTTTCTTTAAAGAGTGAATTAAAGGAAATATAAGCTCTTTCATTCTCTCCATGTCTCTCCCCTTTCCAATATTTTTAAGAATAGGAAAAAAACCAAAGCATTTCAATGTCATTTCAATGTATTAAAATATGTGACATTGAAAATATGTGCCATTGAAAATATGTGACTTTTTTTCTCATTTTCTTCAAACTCTCCCTTTGTCATTTCAGTCCCTCTTATTAGTGTCCCCTTCACTTCCTAATTTTTTTATAACTCCATCTTTCTCTTTTCTCCCTTCTTTCTTTGCTTGTCTTTGACACATAACCTTTCTATCTTCCTTTTCCTTGCAATGTAAGAAATTCTAGTTTTCTGCAAAGTTTCTTATATTACAGGAGTACTATCTAAATGCAAATATTTAAGGAAAAACAGAAGAAAAATTTAAGTACTTTCTCACCCAAGTGTATGTTCATCTGGCTTCTACATTACAACAGTAGCAGCTAGCAAAACACCTAATAGTAAATCTTACTAGAATTTTTTTAATTACTGAATTCTGATCAAAAAGAAAGTTTTCCTTTGTATATCCCTTATGAATTGTCTTTTTCTTATTGCTTAGGGGAATATATTTTAATATTATATGTATTCAAAAAGTGTCCAATGAGACCACAGTCAAATACAAATCATGCATCTGTGAAGCCTCACTCAGTTGTACGCTTGGAGTGCCAAAGCTCCCATTGTCTTCTCATCTACAGAGCCCTCTGTTCAGGAATTTATTTATATCACCTGCTTATGAAATGCATTCAAAACAAAAACATCATAATTAGGCTTTTATGCCAGAATTTCAAGATAATTAAAATTCAACTCTTCTCTATAATTTTAATCTGGCTAAAATCAGAGGTAATTGCAGAGCTGAAAGAGCTTTTTTTTTGCTCCTAGGATCTGCTTTTGTTGAACCCTTTGATAATATCATGTGAGATGAGTTGATATAAAGAGATTTCCAATACAGGGCTGGTAGTGACAGTGCTAGGCACCTGGAATTACCTATGATAGATGGACAGAGAGGTAGGATAAGCATTTTTAAATCAGTTTTTCTAGGAAATGAAATCTTTCACTCCTATGATCTCCAGAGTAGTTTAATTTAGTTTCCACTGGGCAACTCATCTATAACAGCACCCTTTACTTCATGGGCTGCGATTTAGGCAGCAAGCATTTTCGTGGAAAGGAGTGACACCCTTACCACTTGCATTTGCAGAACTCCTCTGACACCCCAGCCTGGCTGCCCTTAGCTCTCACTCCATGCCAGCTCAGGCAATCACAACACCCAGGGTTCAGAAAGAGCACGTCTCCTGTGGCACCCTCCTGCCTTGCTGCCACACCTTGTCTCTAACTGTATGCCATTCCTCTTTGGGCAGGTGCTCCTGAACAGCTTCCCAGGCTGCGGCAGTGCCACAGAACCATCTGTGCCAGCACAAATATCATGCTGTGCTAGGAAACGCACAACCTGACCCAAGGGCTTTCCGCACTCTAACAATGTATCCAAGCTCCAAAAGTTCAATGGATAAGTTGGAGATGGTTGTCTCTAAAGGGACAAATCTTTCATATTTCACTCTGCATTTGACTAATGGACTTACTTGCTTTACTTACTTCACAGTGTTTCTATTCTCACATTCCTGTGAGTTTGGAAAGTGTGATGGTCCTGTTCCAAAGATAATGATCCAAGGCAAAGTTGCACCATCTCAAAAACTGCACCTACCTTGGTAAAGTCATGTCTCTTGGCCAATGATCCCTTGGCCACAGGCTAAGCAACAGACTGTATATTTCACATTGCTCTGGTTTAGCTCCCTCTAGAAGAGGGACACTGATTAGACAATGATCACATGTACCCTTTTGGTCCCAAATGGTAGCCTTCATGCATACAACTTTTTTTTGTCTCTGTTTTTCACTTTAAAGTGCCTAAACCTGAGAACTACCACAGCTCACTGAAGTGATGTTTCTGGCATGCCCCCAATGTTTCTGTTCTCAGGCATTAGATTTATTGCCTTGGATATTCTACATGGATACATTTTCAAGATTTTGTAAAAAGATATGAGGCAAACCCAGTACTTGTTTGGCCTGCACTGAACAGCCACTTGAGGGAAGCTCTCTTACGTTTCATGCAAATTAGATCTTGAAGAAAAAGTATTGAATTAGTCCCAAGGGCAAAATAACACGTGCAAGCAGTGTTGATGATCAGTGGCCCAGGACCTGCGAGTGAACTGGAAAGCCAAGTTATTTGAAAGTGTAGCTGCAATGCAGGTATTAAGACACTTTATTTCTATGATTCTCAATGAGAACCTAAATCCACATAAGGATATTGGTCTAACTTGTCTAAAGCAGTGGGCAAGTTAACCTACTCTTCATGTGCAAAATATGACTTAGAGTCACTACCTAGCCGAAAATCTAGGGTTTATGCTGGTACTCTATTTCATTGGAAATGCTAGGTCAAAGATCAGGCTTAGAGTCCTGGTGTTTTGCATGATGATTTTCAATCCTAAAGCTGGCTAGAACTTGAGGCCTGTGCCAAGATATCATCTGAGCACACGGCACCCGCATGAAAGACTGAAAATATCAGTCTCACTTGCATTTCTGATGGACAACAAGCACTTGCTTCCTCTTTTTCTCTTCTCATTATGTCTACTTGAAATGGAGGCAGACCAGGACAAAGAAAGCAGCATCACACTGGAGTGCTGCCTGCCATCTTCCCAGACTGACACACTATCAAGGAAGATCATCTTGGACTGTCAATTTGTGATGCTTAGACCCTCACTGAGATTGAACTTTTCTGAAAAACCTTTTCTGAAAGAACTGCTCTCATAAAAAAGAAATTTTCTTCAGTTGAAACAGGGAGACTGTGGTGGAGTTAAGCAACTGCTTAGGGCAGTGGAGGGGAGAACAAACTAATTCTAGTCCTACTTTGCCAGTTAGTCACTCTAAGAATATATCATCAACACATTTACTTGAATTATGGTCACAAGGTGCTGCAGCATTTTACCCCCTTATGGGCAGGGAACAAGCTAACAAATCTGTATTTTAAGCATATCCTAAATCAATAAAAAGTAGCTGAAAAAGTACATACATAAGTGAAAAACCAAACATAAGTGGGCTGGCCTCAGGATATCATTATTTATTGAAACATGTTTTTCTTTTCCTTATGGTTTTAGAAACAAATGGCAGGTGCAAACAAAGAATAAAATTAGTCATCATTAGTTCTGCAGAGTATTTTGAATCATGCAGCTGAGATCTGGATAAATAATTCAGATTTTACTCAGTAAATCTAAACCTGAAATCCATTTATAAACTGAGAATGCTTATTAATCTGTAGCTCTCAGGTTAAGAGTTTGTGTCAATTAGCCAAGTAGTCTTGCATAGCTGGTAACCACAATCCATGTTTCAGTTCTTCAGTACTACAGCAAAGGTAGGAATATACAATTTTTCTGTTTCATGCCAATCAGCTTCTTTATTAGAATTTTTGTGAAAATGACAAGCTGGGGGCTGAGTTGAGACAACTTTCCTTTTAAGGTCAGCAAATTTTCAGAATTTGATATGTCTTTCCTGATACCTGTGCTGCTGTTGAGGCTGACGAACACTTTCCCAAATGCTGCCTCATAATTCAGAACCCAGTTGTCTACATTTTGACACACTTCTATTTTAATTTTTGGCAAGTTCTCCGATTTTAGATCCACATAACACTTGGAGGTGTGGGGATTTAAGTGTACTGTACAGTCTCAGCTGAGTCAACCTGATAGTCCCTGGAGACCACTGTGAGTGTCTAATACCGGTATTTATGACTGGGGATGTGTACCTTAATAGTGAAATAACATATTAGGGGAGGGACATGCTGTGCTGAGCTCAGCAGCTCTTTCTTCCTCTTTGTGATGTATTCCTCCTTCAGAGGTGCTGAGGGGATGGCATGAGGATGTACACAGGTCAGGTGGAGTAGACAAAGGCAGTGGATACACAGCCACACCCAAAGCTACTCATAATGGTCTCTGCTCAGGTTTGGTGAGGACCACACCTTCAGAGCAGGATGCTTGGTCCCACTATCTCCTCTCAGCACTTGAAAGCCTCTCCTCTTTCCAGCTGCCTAGCCAGGGGCTTCCTCCAAGTCCTGATGTCTTGACATAGATTGAGTTAAGCCTCATAGACAGGCTACATTTGCTGATTTGCTGAGCTATTTAAAGAAACCAAAATGAGTTGCTGAGCTGGTAAGAAAAAGTAAGCCAGTGAGAATGTAGCCCGCTGACAGAACTGATCAGCCGTGTGCCATATACAATAAGTAGTAACTAATAATATTTGTGATAACAAATAGATTTACATGCAAACAATTTCTGTATAACCTTTAACTTCTCTCTCATATCTTTTACCAGGAAATTTGCACTTGGCTTTAAGACTTCAGGTGACTGAAACTCCACCAACTGGCAAAGTATTTCACAGCCCAATAAGCCTTGTGGTTAAAAAAGCATGAACTAACTCTTCTTTATATCCCTTTTGCTGCCAGTCATAATCAGCACCTCTGCATGACATTTCGGGATCAATTTCTAAAGATCAGAAACAACACTTCTCCCTTGACATATTTGTTGAACACAGTTAAGTCATCTTTTCATCTGCATATGGAAGATGGACTAAGCTTCCTTAATGCCCTGCTACATATTTTGTGCTTCAGCTCTTTGAGTGCTTTTTGTTTCAAACCTTATTTAATGTATGAGTCTCTGTCTCAGCCTCTTTCTTCTCTCTGAAGTTTGGGCCCAGGTACCGAAGTACTCACAGTAACAAGATGAGTAAGGAATGATACATTCAGTAACAATAGCACTTCCTGTTACAAGCTGCTTTTACTCTGCTCATCTACCCAAGAGCCACATTCTTAGGTGCTTACAGCTTGCCTCATCAGTTTTAGTTTTACCATCAACCATTACTTGGAAATTCCACCATTAAAGATACAGTAGTACCTGCAGGTAATTGATAAATACACAGAACACCAGAACGAATATGGAAAAGGTCTTTAAACATGTGAGTCTCTAAATACTTAGGTATTCTAAGAGATTCTGGGTGTTTTGGGGAATAATAGACCAGGAAGTCTTATGAGTGAACACTATGAATTAGTTGAAATAATAATTTAAAACAAAGTAGCAAAACACTTGGGAGACCATGGCAAAATATGGGCCAATCAGCACAGTTCCTGCAGAGGGAAATATTGTTGTGCTAATCTCCTAGAACTCCTTGAATATGTTAATAAAGAAGAGCAGCTGGCATAATTTATTCTAACCTCTCTGGGCCACTGACAAAATTCTTTGCAAGAAGCTATGAAGGAAGCTAAGTAGTGATGGATCAAGAAGTGGTGGAGGAAAAGGAGGTGAAGGGCAGGATTAAATGGTCAATTTCATCATGTCAAAGGATAACAGCAGTGGGCCCCAAGGTTCCTGCTCATCCACTTATTTATTAATCATCTAGGAAGTGGGAATTGCTGTGAGGCAGCAAAATTTGCAAGGGATAAAAAATAGTTCAATGTAAGTTCAGAGATGTTTGTGTGCAAGTTCTGAAACAAACAGAACTGAGTGACCTACTCACTCTGACAAATGAATTATCAACAGAAGCAAAGTAAGGTATACCAGGTGGAAAAAATATGAATTACTCAACACCTCACAGAGCTCTAAATTAGCGTACCAACTTTAGAAAGGGACCTAGTTATCCTTGTAAATTACTTCAGTAAAGACTTCTGCTTAATGTGCAGCTGTACAAGATAAGCAAACATATTAAGATGCATAAAGAATGAGAACTAATAGAGAAAGGATTAAACTGCCAATGCTATAGTCTGATCTGAAATACTGTGTGCAGTACCAGTGACTCCATCTTATAAACAATAATGCTGATTTAGAGAGGGTTCAGTGAAGGACAATGGGAATGATCAAGAGCATTAAAAAGTGTTCTTATGAAAAAAGATGGAAGTCACTGGGGCTGTTGACCATGAAAAAATGGATGTCAAATTTACAAACTGTAATGAAGGCTAAAGTGAATATATGTCTTATAAAACACGCACACAAAGGGAGAGGCAAAGCAATTAGAAAGAGGAAAATGGAAAAAAGATACACTGTTTCACATAATTTGCGGTAAGAATCTGAAAATGAGGAAATCTTTGGGAATAAGAATTGAAGTGGATTCATAAAGAGAGTGCTAGATAGGCATAGTGGTACCCAGAATTTTCAGGGGTAACAACTGATAGAAACAGCCTTTATTTCAGCCAGACTCAATTAGGGAGGGCTAATGTGTCGCAAATTTTCAGACATCCCTACCCTTAGGTTTCTCTGAGCACCTCCCTCATAATCATCCTAGAGTTCTGGAGAATACAACATATCCGGTAACACTGACTCCAGATGACTCCTAAAGTTCTATGCAATAGTTACAAAAGCCTTCATTTTATATTGGATCACACTTGCAATTCCTAACTGTGATGTATGCTTTAGGAGATTTTTAACCTATTTCATTAGTCTCTTACACTGATTTGTACTGAGTCTATACAGTGCTATTTTTAAAATTTGTAATGTAACATAAATGTGGTGAAATTAATCACAGAAATCTAAGTATATTATGTCAACACTTTATCACCCAGACTTAGCTGATCTTATGAAAAAGTGTTTGCACATTTTCTTGAAAAGATCTATTTTCCATAAAACTACATTAACTGACATTATTTATGATAAAATCTGAACTTTTTTCTGATCGTGTCCCATACAAGCCCTTCCATGGTTTTAAGAGAAGCTGATATTAGACTAAGAAGCTTTTAGCTCCTCACATCATCTCATTTCACTCTTTTCAAAACAGCAGCATTCTTTACTAGTCCTGTGGAACTTTCTCCCCAGAAATCAAGATTTGTTCAAAATCAACATTAATATTCAGAGAACTCCTAAACCAATTCTATAATACTACTGGGTGCAAGTTATTGGGCACAGTAGATTCTAAAATGCTTAATGGTTTTTGTTTCACATCCTCCCCAGTTACTAATAGAATAGAAAGTACTTAATTAATCACTGTAAGAGATGAATACATCATGCTAATGGTGAATACTTCTGTTTTTCCTGCATAGTGATTGACAATTTTGAAATCCTGGTCAGGTTCTGGATCTGTGCCATTTGAAGGATTTCATTTGTTTCTGATTTAGTTAAAATATTCCTTCTCCATCCCATCAGTAATAAATTCTTTTTATATGCCTTTTAACTTTCCTTGTTAATTGCCTGCTTTTTCTGACTGCTGACTTGGGCCCATAGTGAGGAGCTTCCCTGTCTTCTCCATCTTCTGCATTTGCTACTGGTCTTGTGGCAGCTGCTTTCATCTTTCGCAAGGAGTTCTGTAGTCTTCTGGCTACATCAAGGGAAACAAGTAGAGTGATACAACTAGAGCAGACCTATGAGAAGAAGCAGCAGGCACTGAGTATCTGGCATTCACATTCCATTTCTCAGGTGTCCTTCCTTAGGACTACTTCCAGCCAGGACTCCTGGACAGAACAGGACACAGGTAGGTTTGGTGAATGGGGATCTTCAAAAGGTTCATTCCAGGAGCACATTACGGACATGGGTTGATGTACTAATGGAGAGAACCTGGTAATAAATAAAACCCTTACTGATTTTTGCAGGATCTGCCTGGCTCTCTGTGTTGGGTCGGGCTGAGATGGAGCTCATTCTCCCATAGTAGCCTTCACAGTGCTGTGCTTTTCATTGGTAGCTGGAAAGGTGTTGATAACACACAAGTGCTTTGGGTACTGCTGAGCAGGCACAGCACCAGCGCTGTCTCTCAGCATTGCCCCCCATCAGTAGGTTAGTGGTGGGCAAGATCCTGAGAGGGGACACAACCGGGCCAGCTGACCCAAATTAACCAAACGGGTATTCCATAGCCTATGACATCAGCTCATATATAAGAGCTAAGGGAGGGCGGAGGAAAGGGGGGCATTCATTATTTACAATATTTGCCTTCCAGAGCAACCGCTACACTGCTTCCTGGGAAGTGGCTCAACGTTGCTTGCTGATGGGAAGGAGAAAAAACTTTTTTTTTTTCTCTTTGCTTGTGTGCCCTTAGCTTTTGCTTTTCCTTTAGTAAATTGCCTTATCTCAACCTATGAGGCATTTTCCATCTTGTTTTCTCTCCCCTGGCCAGCTGGGAAGGGGTAGGGGATAAGGCGGCTTGGGGGACATGTGGCATCCCAGGAAGGTCAACCCACCGCACTCTCCTTTATCAAATAGCTGTTAAAAAATTAGACAATTTATCTTTTTTTTCTAGTTGCACATATGGTGAAGATACCTTATTATTTCTTCTAAAGAAACGTTTATTCTTGCAGAATGAACCAATGAACCACCACTTTCCTTCCTACTGAATCCAACAGAAAACAAAAGTATCTGCTGAAATAAAGGCACAAGAGTATGGCCAAAGGTAATCTTCAGGAAAAATATACTACACTCTCAAAATTGCAATTTGGAGATTTTATTTTTAATTAAGAAGCCTGGGAGTTATCAAAAGGATCTAAGTGCAGGAAAAGTTTTAAGAGGTTATAATAAGCAGCTTTTGAGTTAGAGGTAGCAAAATATTAAATAAGTAAATTTTCAATCAGGGTAATTTTTAATTGACCTCTAAATTAAAAATAGTTTGATTATACACTGTTTGAAGAAAATTAATTATCCTTCTTTTCCTTCAAAGTATGGAAATTTTAAGGCCAAACCAATTTCTAAGCCAAAGTTAAAGAAGGGCAGATATAGGACTTTAAAAGCTAGGTGCAACCTTAACAATTGGGAGAATACTGCTGTTCCATAATAAAGAGAAGGTAGACGTGACAAAACTTCCTGAGACAGCTACAGATTTGATAATGAGAGGGGTGAACCAAAACTTTAAAAAATCCAGCACTTACAGAGTTTAGCAGAAACTCCCTTGATGTATGGTATTGAGTAGACTAGTACAGGGAGGTGCTCCTGGGACGTGCTGTGTCTCCAGAGGAAACTGCCCTGTGCTGGTGTTAGCTAGGAAAACATAGACTCCAAAATGGGGCACTGCATTTCCTCCTCTCTGAGACCTTACTCTGTAAATAGAACAGAAAACTGAATGTTTTCTGTTATTATAAATTCAGCAATGCAAAGCTTGTTTCACACACGGAACCACTGCCTCTCAGTCCAGCATCTTAACTTCTTCTGTCAGTTGGTGGGGAACCTGTTAGATAAAGATAAGATGATGAAGATTCAGTCAAGGTGAAATAGCATGTTACAGCTTAACTCAGACTTCCCTGATACCATCAGGGCTGAACTTAACTGTTGGTTGCACTTTACTTTCTGGATGTAATGACGAAATACAGTCATCAAATTACCTTGAGTCACACAGTTGCTGGGCAGTTCAGGTTTCTATAAAATGTGATTATATAGCTGAAATACTGGAGAAAGGCATGTATCAGCAACAGAACTGGGTGCATAATAATTCATTTGTGATGAGGGGCCTTTTTCTTCATTTTCTATTTGTAATTTTCACATGCAATTATCTGATTTTCTTTGTTAAATAATTTCTATAAATATTTTTCATATGCAGGTTATTGGATGGCAGTTTAATCAAAGTATCTGATATTAGAAATTCAGAAGGGACTTTTGCTATTGGACATAATAGTCATGTGGTTTTTTCCTGATTGGTTGAGGATATCTCTCAGAATCTGCCTGCTAGTAAAAATAATAATAATTACAAATGCAAAGTCATCACTGCATTGATCATTCATGCCAATAAACCAATATGCTGGAATATTTGTGGAAAGCAAACACAAAAAGGATGTGAATAGTTAATTACAGCTCATTCATTTAAGCAACTATTTGCAAAAGATGCCTGGGAATATTCCACAAACAGTAGCCACTGTTATCTTCTTCCCTCTCCTGTCTTTGAGCCTCTTTGTCTGTTGAAGGACAGATGCTGGCATTCAGTTGTCTTTTCAGGACTCATCAAAAATCCATATGCAATGTGAAAACTCAGGTAATAATACTTAAACAGAAATATAAAATAATTAAATAGAAATCCAGTGTAGAGTGGAGAATTATGGTTTGCACTGCCCAGTATATACTATCTGCTTGTAAAAAAATATTTTAAATGAATGTAATATGTATATTAGCTAATTTTAAAAGATAGAGATATTCAACTCTGCATAGATTTTCCCCAAATCCCTGGTGACTCCGTATATGAATCACAAGAATTAAAGCGTGATTTATAGCAACTGTCTCATAGTTTGGAATTCCTAGCAGAAGACATATATCCCTTTATTTCAATGCATAGATACATGGCTTCTCTGATCCTTTTTACAGATGATTTCCAGTTAGCACATGGCCTAATTCAGAGAGTTATCCACTCTGCTTCAGTCATTAAAGTAGAATTGGAAGAAAAACTACTTGATCTCCATCCATACCCAAACGCTTCTGCCTCGCCAGCAAGAATTCACTGATTCCTCTGGATAACTGTATTATAGACCTGACTACATTGGGCATCAAAAAAGCTGAAGATACAATCTGCATGACATTTACATATATTTGCATACATTTTCCTGGCCAGAAAATATAGCTATTCAGATTTTCACATTGTAAGGGAGCTAATGGAAGTATTCTCTGTTCCTTTGGTGTGCCTTTAGTTTTGTTTTTTTCTTTTTCAGGCATCTGTTTTACTCACAAACTTTCTAAGTTGTCCCTGTATCCCAGCTTTGCTTTGGCTCAACCATCTTTAGAGATGATGTTTTTTTTCAATTTTTGTCCTTACCCTGACTTTACCCACTCTACACAACTTTTTCATCCCAGCAGGACTCTTTAAAAACATCTTACTTCACCATTATTAGTCTATTTGAAGAATTTGCACTGTTAGCTTGTGGTAGACTCACTCAACTTTGTCCTTCACAGTCCTAGATCTCCTCTCCAGTTCTTCCTCCACAGCTTCTTATGTGTTTTATCACCACTGTGAAAGCAGAACAGAAGAGCAGAACAGAACAGGAGGACAAGATTGGTGCTGCAGTCCCTGGACTGAGGTTGGTTCCATTTAGATAATTTCAGCAGCTTTTCCATTTTCTGTCAGGCCAACACATCCATCACAAACTCTGTACAATGACATTCAGCTGCCATCCCAAGTTTCCTGGACTGAGCACAAAAGCTACAGAACTTACCAGAGAGTTGCTGGAGAACGGAGATAGAGTTTCCAAGTCTTTCTATGTCATCAAATTAATTTTGTGCAGTTTTCACCCTTTAAATTTTCTAGTTACAGTCTGGTCAGATGAAGAGATTGCTACAAGAGAACCGACCATGAGGACTAGCATATTAGAGGGGAAAAAACTGGGAAAGGTTTCTTCTTAAAAACTAGGAAAAACCCCCTCAGGATTTAGATATCTGAAGCCTATGCTAAAATAAGGAGAAAGTTGTTAATAGGTAACTGTGATTACTGTAACCCTCATAGGAACAGAAAGGCAAAAATCAACCTCTGAGCCTTTTTGTGACTCAAAATCACACTGGCTAAGATTCGTGATTTCTGTAGGGATGTCCATACCACAGTTAGAGGTGTGCTCTGAGTTAGGCCAAGAGCAGCAATATTCTTTAAGGGAATCAGTTCTCTTAGTCAGACTTTCAGCCCAGTCTAACTGCCAAAGCTAATCATGTTGTTTTTCCCCTAGAGCCCCGATTCAGTCAATTCAGGGGCAAAGATTTTGTACAGAATTTCTTCCCCAATTAGAGATTTCCACACACTGGTTTCAAGTGGCTAATGAGAATGTACAGGGATTATAAACACACTTTCTTCTGGGTATTTTGGGTATGATTAATCCTGTTTCCTGACTTCAGAGCACTAATGTGTATATAATGAATTCTTTCTACTGTTGTCCTCATTTTCTTTAGATTTCAGGTATGAAAAAAGGGGTAAAAAAATGAAGTTGATTAGAACTACATTTGGCATTAAACAATTGGGTTTGAGTTAGGAAAATGGTTTTGAAAGGATTTTTCTGCCACTGTTCACAAACTACTTGAACTTACAAAATAGCCAATGAAGGCTTAAGAACCTTGTGGCAAATTCTCTGCTGAAAGCATGTTTATATATTTCATTTCTCATACTGTCACCAAAAGCAAATGTATGTATTCTTACATTAACAGTTTAAAGGCAGACTGAAGCACAGCTGCAGGAGAAGCAGTTATCAAAGTTATGGTTAAATAGCTCATTGCTGCTAGCTCTGCAAAAAGATTGTGCCTACTGTTTGTTTTGTTTTCATTTTAAAAGTATTTCTTAATGAATTTAAGTGAAGTCTAACCAAAGAATCCCACACAATCCTTATCTAAAGAAATCAAACCCTGTAAGCTTGTTATTATTGGTAGACCAGAACCTCTGAGGGAAAAAATTATTTTGAAATAACTGAACAGTGTAAAATGATGGGTCAGCCAGGTCAACAGAAGTACTGGAGGAGTGCCCTATATTCTGCTACTAGTGAATGTATCACCAAAGCATATATCTGTCTAGGAAAGGATTAAGAAAGAGATTTTAAGTGCCTATATACAGGCACTTCCTCCTTTTGGATGACAGGCTTTCTTAAGGATAATGTAGGAAGAAGTCTGTAGGATTCAAAAAAGATGTTTTCCTTTGAGGAAATGCCTTGCAATCCTTGTACCATTTTAGCTTTGGGGGAAAAATCCCCAAAACAAGCAAACAAATAAATCATTTTTTTGTTTGTATGGATATGCTCTCTATTGAGAAAAAATCAGAGAAGGTTTTCTGCTATTTATTCTACCTGATCTCTTCTTCCACCGAGCTATAACATCAGTTTGTATCTTCTCCCGGTCTCTAGTCAGGACTAAGTGAAGGAGAAAGAGGTTGTAAAATGCCTTACTAGCTATAGCTGTTAACTTTTGTTCAAGGTAACTGCTTTAGTAGATCTAAGACTTCTTGAACAATTGTTCTGTTTGTGTGCACATATGCTTCTGTTTTTCTCTGTATACTCGATACTACAATTATGAGCCTCGATTACTGTTACTTTAAATACTTAAACTGAATCCACAGATCTACTCCAATTTTTCTAAGTCTCAAACTGTCAGACAGTGCTTAAATTGCGAATTCTATCTGACAAATGCCCATTTATGAAATACATTACAGCATGGTTCACATCCACCTTCAGAAAAACAGAGTGAGAGAATCTAACTGATTGCAGAGGTTAATTTGGTCCATATATTTTGTCAATAGCAGGTCTGAGGAAAATTAGCAGCAATAATTACAATACTGGTGTAAGTCATGAATCTTATTAGTGTGATTTTTAGCAATTTAAGGACTGAAGGATCATGTATGTCAGGACTTCAGTAATATCCCTGGCCTTTAATAAATGTCAAAAATAGAATTTAGCATGTTTTTGCATGCAAGCTTAATCACTATCCAAGAACACAGAATACACAATGATCATTTTCAAGACAGTGTTACAAAATTCAGATTCGAGCCAAATTGGATGTGGATACTACCAGACTGTATTTTTTTATAAAAGGAAATATGGTCTGATTTTCTCTACTACATCAATCAGAAGTAATTTTCCTTTCTTTTCCTTTTGAATGTCTGTGTATACGTACTAGTTTTGGCTGAGATGGAGTTAATTTTCTCCACAGCAGCCCTCATAGCTCTGTGCTGTGCACTCATATCTAGAAAGGTGTTGGTAACACAGCAGTGTTTTGGGTACTGCTGAGCAGTGCTCCCACAGCAACAGCGCTGTCTCTCCAACATTCCTTCCTCACCAGAAGGGTGGGGATGGGCAAGATCTTGGGAGGGGACGTAGCCAAGACAGCTGACCCACAGGGACCAAAAGGATATTCCATAACAAATGGCACCTGCTCAAATAGAAAATCTAAGAGAAGGGAGGAGGAAGAGGAGCATTCGTTATTATGACATTTGCCTTCCAGAACCACCATTAAATGTACTGAAGCCCTGCTTCCCAGGAAGTATCTGGACATCACCTGCTGATGGGAAGCAGAGAATAAATCCTTTGCTTTCCTTTGCTTCTGCACGCAGGCTTAGATTTTGTTGTATTAAATGGCCTTTATCTCCACCCATGAGGTGGAGATATTTTGTCCTGCCCCACCCTGCTGAGGAGGGGAGTGACAGAGCAGCTTGGTGGGCACCTGGCATCCAGCCAAGATCATCCACCACAATGTGCTACCAAGGCACTGGGATTGCTGTTTCCCATCCAGGCCCATAGACAAGAGTGTTCATTTTTATTATACCATAACACACAAGTAAAAGGTCATTCAGCTACTGAAGGATCTATTGCAAAACTGGTATCTCACAACACAAGCTGTCCAGCAAGCCCATGAGTGCATTTGTGAGAAAATTTTCTACATGGAAAAATATAAAAATAATGGGAGGGATGGACTTTCTGATAATGCTTCAACCAACAGAGAACTGAGATAACCATTAGCGTGGAATGGTAGAGTTTAAAATGCTTGGGATGGGATAGCACAAATAAAACCAATAGATTTCAAAAAAGACACTCGTGCGGTACTAGTGATACAGAGAATGAAGCTCAAGGAGAACGAGCAGATGGTTCAGATGTAATATTACAGCACAAGCGCAGAGGAAAGCTAGCAAGGGCACTAGGACATAAATTTGACTGGAATAAAGATTTGAACATGAGATTTCAAATCAAATATACAGAAGAATTTACTTAGAAAGTAAGTGTAAGCATAGAAGTGAAGCACAAATTTTGGGCCAAAAATGAGAAAAGCATGGAAACAAACTGAAATGTACATAATAAGGAACATTCTATTCCCAAGAAGCAGGCAATAGGACAAGTGGAAATGGCTTCAAATTGCACCATGGGAAGTTTAGACTGCATGTTAGGAAAAACTTCTTCACTAAAAGGGCTCCCAAGCACTGGAACGGGCTGAACAGGGAAGTGGTAGAGTGACCATCTCTGAGGTATTTAAAAGACATGTAGATGTAGCTCGTAGGGACATGATTTGGTGGTGGAATTGGCAGTGCTGGGTTAATGGTTTGACTAGATGATCTTAGAGGTCTTTTCCAACCTAAACAATTCTATGATTCTATGGTGTAAGAAGATAGAATTCATTAAAGATGTGAGTATTCAAAGGCAAACCAGGTGAAAAAAGTAGTCTCCTACAGAATGTAATAGAAAAGCTACTTATTGGACATATCAAGAAGACTGAACACAGTTTTTCAACTTCTTAGGTGGTCTTTCCACTTATTTCCAGGGGTAAGGGTATTCACAGGATCTAGATAAGATGGGTATTTTTGAGGAAATGTCAGTAGCTTATTGCCATATTAGTTTTACACTTCCACAAGGTTTGTCCTCAGTCCAACATCACTCAATATTTCTATTACTAGTGTCTAGAAGTATAGAAAAATTATTATATTGGTGTGGCACCAAGTGGGCAAGGACTTCCAGCATACTGATGTCTTGTTTAGAATCCAAGATAGATTAGACCTGAGTTGAATAGTGTAGAAATGTTCTAGAATAAATTGTTTTAATAAATGAAATGTTCTAGATAAATTTGAAACTTTTTATGAACCCAGGTTTCATAAAATTAGTGTGTTGGAGCTGCCAGCACTGTGAGTTCTCATGAACAGATTAAAAAAAACAACAGACAGGTACCGCTGATCCTCCCATCCAGTTGCAAAAAACGCTCATGAGGGCTTTTTCAGGTATGTAATTTGTTTCAGTATCAACAGTGGATTTATGAAGACATGAATGGAATAAAGATTCTGAGATCCTCTACTCAGTGTCATCCGAGTCCTGACAGGCTTTATAGTGTTCTGCTAAATATAGTAAACAACTTTAACTTTTCCAAAATCAGTCCTTCAGGCACAAATGGTTCATTAGTATACTAGCATTTACCTTCATCAGATATCTATGCAGCCTGCCTCATGCTCACAGCAGGACCACTGCCTTTCTTCTACCCTTCCAGGATTTCTATCTGTTAAAGGATAAGAAAACTGATTCATTTTTATTCTGAGTTTCAGCTTCTATCTTACTGGCTTTTCTAGTTTACTGTTCCAATTTATAGATGAATTTTCTGCTTCTAAAAACACAAACAACACTATTGTAGACATAAAGATCTAAAATTTACATGTGTACCTGTGATGGTACATGTTATGTCTAATATTGGCTTTGATTTGTCCACAAAAGATGGACTTCCTTTTTCATTTTCACATACAAGATTCACAGCAGTACCTTGCCCTACCCATAATTTCTATGTTCCTAAAATTTTAAGTTTGATTTAGTGTTACACTTGAATTTTTTCATTTTTCTTTTTTAAATACATTAGCTCTTTGAATACACACTGAAGTCAAATCTTCCCAAGTAATGTTGTCTCACATGTGGTTATGATATATAGTATAATACTACTCTGGTATACAAACCCTAAATTTTGGCTCTTGACTTTGAATATCTCTTGCATTCACTTAGTCTTACAGGATTTGGACCTATCCAATTTACACCTGCCCTTCAAGGATTTGTATTTCTGATACAGATATGATGTTATCTCTAATTTGATCTTGGACTGATGTCGGATCTTTTCTCAACATCTGTAGAATATATCCATAGTCGCTACAGTTCAGAGCTATCTCTTGTAGATAAGATATTGAATTCTTTTGCTCTGTGATTTAACTGGACTCAGAAGTGTTTCAATAACTACTAATATTAAGCTTTAGTGTGATTTCTTGAAACAAAATCATTCCTTGGAGAGACAATCCCTTTTATGTGTATAAAACCAGAATGAAGTGGTTTTCAGATAGATATTGGGTGCAGTTGTGGGAATTACAGAAGCAAAAATGGAGACAATGAATCATCTGGCTGGAATCCACGACGTAACCAGTGTCAGACAAACATATTTTAAACCTGCTCTTTTTCTATTTATTTCTATTTTTCTTCCAAATAATATGGTTTGCCTCAGACTTACAGATCTTAATTTAGAGGGTTCCCTATCAGTGACCTGCATCTGTACTGGGAAGTCACTCTGCACTAAAATTTTGTGGGAGTATTAATGCTCTGGTTTGGAAGGTGCTACCGCAGGATCAAAAGTTATATGGAAACACCTGTAGTAAGAAGAAATGAGGTAAAAGAAGGAAAGGAAGGAAGGAAGGAAGGAAGGAAGGAA
>VWZW01002475.1:1559037-1697685 GCA_013397115.1 Edolisoma coerulescens | reverse complement strand
GACATAAAGACATGATCCTCTGACAACGTAGGGTTGCTGTTATAAAGTATCCTGACAATGACACTGTCATTTAGATTTGCCAAGATGCTTGTTAACATATCATACCATGACATCTTAAAAGGCATCATTACAGTTTATCATGTTGTGATTTGTAGAAAAATAGTATGTGATAGTCATTTCAGTGGAGACCATCATGACCTTAGTGTCAACGGGAAAATCACAGACCATTCATGTGTATATTCTCTGGCATAAACAAATCTTAAGGATAAAATCAAAGGGAGAAATATAAATGGTTAAGTGGACTAATACACAAACCTGCATTCGGATTTGAATTTTTTAGTAACACCCTTCTTCTTAGAAGACACTTTCACCTGTGTACGTGTGTGCGTGTGTGTGTGTGTGTGTGTGTTTGTTCTCAGACATTTGGGATAGACACAGCAAAATGGATCACTGAAGTCTGGGTTGAACCAGACCTATTAGATCACTAAATTCATGCCATCCCCCTGTTAAGATATTTACTCATCTGTTTGTCAAACCATATCCCTTTCTGTATCCATGTCACTATGGAATTCCCATTATTTTTACTACACATTCATTGTCCTGCAACCCTGAAGTTTTCTATGGCTAATTTGACAAATAACTGGCTTTAGTATTGCCTTCTTCCAGTTTCTCCTCCTTCAGAAATCTCCTGTTTATAGAACCAGCTGTGACATGTGCTGTTGCTGCTGAAGAGGTGCTCCAATAACATGTAACTGGATGCATTTGGGAGTAAATGCATTATTAATGAGTCATTTTGAGTTTACAATAGTCTGTAAAAATTAAGAATTCTACAGGCTTCAGATGCCTCCAGTTTCACTGGGTCCTGCTCTGAGTTCAATGGAGGGAAATAAAATTTTTTTCACAAACTGCATGTTACAAGGCTGAAGCAGACACTTTAATGAGCATTGAATGCCTTTATTTCATGTTTTCTGGAACACTACGCTGACTTTAGTACCAGCTCTTAGGGGATAATTTGTTACGCAAAAGTTTTGTCGTAAGAGTAGATTCACTGCCTTTTTTCATCATAGCTCATAATCTTTGAAAAATGTTAGTTTTAAGGAGCCACAATAGGACCAAAACCCCATAAGTGTCTGATCAAGATGTGCTCTTGAGCCAGCCAACAAAACTGATGTGAAAATCTATGGGCTATTTTACTAGTCAGCTAAAACAAGGCTTTTCATTTTGGAGAAGCATGTGTGTACTGCCTGTTTTGATGCAAGTTTCTCTGGTGTGAGCAAAGTTATCTCCTGGTTTTTTAGCTTTTTAGCTAGTGATGTTAGTGTCTCTATCTTTACCTAATGCCCAGGAAGATGTAGCAAGAACATAGAATGAAAAGCACATGTTCAACTGCTTAAGGATGTGGGCAAAGCCAGTGGTGACAGATAAACAAAGGAGGAGTTCCAGGAAGGAACAGAATGAAAGAGCTTTCTGAAAAAAAGGCAGGGGGTGCATTCGTTTTGTGCATGATTTTCACTTCCTTACTTTATTATATTCATTTCTGTATTTTCCATTTCTTCTATGGAAAAGTACCCTGAACCCATTTCCTCAGACAATAACCTTTATAAAAACTTTCATGCAAAATTATCCTTTATTATTGCTGAATTCCATTAAATACTTTTCAATTATTTCCCAGTCATTAACTATCTGAATCCAAACAATCTATGTGGTAAAATGTAAATAGGGATTTTCAGCCCACAGACTGCTTCTAAGGGGCCCAGAAAACTAAGAAAATACAAGCTTGTTGCCAAAGGGTTCAAATTTGTTATCCAGCATCCTTCACTTGAGAGTATGCTGAATGACAAAAACCATTAAAAAAATGTAAAATAAAGAGAATTTAAAAAAAAAAAAAAAAATTAAAAAAAAAAAAAAAAAAAAAAAGAGAGAGAGAGATTAAAATCATTCATGAAAATTGTACCAGAAGCAGCAATTGTCTTTTTGCATGGCTAGGGGCATATTCTTTTTACTTATTCCAGGTTCTTTGTGAAGTGCCAATAGCTGTACTTGGCATTGTACAATACTCATACAGCCTCTAGAGAAAAGAGCAGGCATTGACAAGGAGACCGGAGCAAAACAGCCACTGTGCCTTGAGAAGCACAAAGGGAGTGAAAAGTAGGAGGGTTGACGCTTTTTTTCTCCTATCTTTTCTGGCCATCATCAAAAAAAGAAGGCGTTCATTTTGAAGACTTACAATAGGGCGCTTTAGAACAGATCGCTGCACGTCGTGACGCGGTGCCGGCGAGTCCCCCCGTGAGGGCCGCGGGGCCGGCGGAGCGCGGGCAGAGGCGGCTGCAGTGCGCCGCCCGCCCCGCTAGAGGGGCCAGTTGTGCCTGCCTGGCGGGGCCCTGCCCGAGCGCCCGGGCCTGCACCGCCTCCTCGCACCGCCGGGTAGGTGCCGCTTGTTTCCTTTCTCTAGCAAGCAAAGAAATTATTTGCGTCTGTAACAAACGGACTGGACTTGCATGAACTACCTGTTTTACAGAGGCCGTAGGAAGGCTCCAAGTTTGGTGGCTTGTGCTGTCATTCCGCGGTGGTAAAAACAGCTTGCCTTCAGTATACGATGGAAGCTTAGAGTCTCTTCCACCTTTGGAGCTGAATTGCTCATTTGGGGGTGAAAGGGAAGATCTGCTGCGAGAATTGTGATATTAAAGGCAGGATTTGGAGGATTCCACTTAAAGGGACTTTACCTGGCACTAGAAGCATCCCTGCAGAAACCAAGGTGATTCAAGTGAGCGCAGCCTGCCTGAACATCTGCACATGCAATAGCTACCCAGGATACCACAGTCAGAAAACACTTCTGATCACTTTCAACTTACAGGATTTTAAATTGTGCTATTTGCCTTTAGAAAGCTGTCAAACAACCCTGAGTTTATAATTATAGCTTTGCTTTGAGAAGCAGTCAGTTATAAAGCAGCCGAGTAGACAGAGACATGCTAACACTCTTTGTATTTGGGGAAGACATGGGATACGGGCCCAGACTTCCTCTATTTATTCCCTTTGCTTTTCCTAATCTGTTCTTAACTGGGCACCTGCTGCAGCAAATGAGAAAGCATCAGAGGAAGAGGAAATAGAAATGTTGCAGTGCAAAGTATGGTAATAATATTTTTTAATGCATGCAGAGAAATATTAAATTAAAAAAAAATTAATGGAGGTCAAAAGCCAGCTTCTGATTCTCTTCAGGCAAAAGAAAGAATTTATTAAAAAGCAGAAAAGGTATCCACAGAGAAAATTTCCCCATTCACTTTATGTCCATGAAATATAGACATCATCTTGACATTCAGCTGATGAAAGAGAAGAAAAGAAACTGAAATTACCACTCAGACAGTTAACAGTAGTCATATTTTGGGAGGGGGGACAAAATCTCAATGCACTGTATTTGACACAGGATGTTCTAGGAATCTGTTAAAGTTTGCAGTGCCATTTCCTAAGACATCTTTTTACAGAACCAGCTTTCATCATACCATATCTTCAGTACAGATAATCTTGGCATGGCATTATTTTACACACTGCAGCTAGCTGAAAATCTGAAGAAAGGATATCCAGATCTTCTGAATATATGGATTTGACACAAAAAATTGGAACATAGAGGAAAAGAAGCATATATCAAACGTGCCTTTTGTTACTGGAGGCATCTTCTCTGCTGACAAAAATATTTGTTTAAGCTTTTGCATCAAGGCAAGATGCAGGTGTAGTTGATCAAATAACCTAAAGCTGCCTGATGACTAAAAAAATTCCCAGAAAGCACCCCAAGTATTTTTTAATTTTCTGTGTTCTGTGTGCTGAAAACATGATTCTCAGTATGGTTCCCCTGCACAACTTGTGAGAGGACAGAAAAAGGAAGATGATTTGAACCAGTTGCTACATTTTTCAGAGAGAGTTTGCAGGGGAAAAAGTAATAAATGTTTTAAAAATATCACTCTTCTGCTGCCAGTAAAGACAATTGCAAACCTCCACAGTTTTCTCACAGAGACATGCATAAAGGCTGGGCACTGCCTGGATGTTGCATAAGCTTTGGAAATATGAGATTTTGTAGAGGCTTTGGACAGGCCCCTCTGCACAGAGGTGAATTTCAGGCAAAAAATCTGGACACTTGTCTCAAACACAGGATTTTAGGTTTTGTTGGTTTGGTTTGGTTTTTTTTACCTGTAGCCTTCCTGTATTAAATTCCTTGTGCTTCACCAGTCTTGTTAAAATCTGACATTATTTCCCTTGGTATTAACCCCCAATTTATCATTTACTCAAGACTGCACAACGTTTCATCCTGGGAGTAGTTTTTTTCCTTTATCCATTTCCTTAAAAACATAATTATCTTTTTGTAGGAGTTTTCTGTGATCAGAGGTGTTCCTGGCTTCATGAACACACAGGAAGATGAGGATCTTACATTCTAATTATAATTACAAACAATTAAATCTGAGACCTGAGACTAGGAACAAACCTTTAAGAGTCAAGAAACAACTGCCAAGAAATAGAAGGAATTGCAAGTAGCGCTCCAAGTTCAGTCATGTATAAAATTTACAACACGACTGAAGGGCAAGTCTATCATTTTCGCTTTCTTCTTTGGCTTGTATTATTTAAAAAGTTATGTTTTAAATCTAAAAGGATAAGGTCTGCATTCATTACCTTACAACATCTTTAGCAGGACCTTTTGTCTCGAGCTCAGTCCTGTGCCAGCACAGTTACACAGCTCCTGCCCTGGAGCTGCCTTCTGCTTTGGCACTTCAGAGTGCAGAGGGAATATTCCACTATGTAGGCATCTCATGTCGGTGTATGAATTCTCCACCACCTTTTCAGTCTCTGAATAACCTCACCCCAAATTACTGAACTGAAGGCTATTATCTAGCTAATCAGCAAACAAAAGTTTTTCCACAAAAATTATCTGAAGAGGTATTCATAACAGGCTCCCTGCAAATATTCTAATCCAATCTGTTGTGTAAATATTACAGCTGGTGCTGAGAGGGAATGCATGTGCACTGTAAGCAGTGATAAAGCCAGAGCATCAGCCTGGATGTGTGCAGCTGTACATGCAATGGCAGCCTTGGACAAGGGCAGTGAGAAACTGTCACCGGTGATGTCATGGGTGTTTTAGGGCACAAGGAAATGATCTGAAATCATGCCTCTATGGCATTTGCCAGAAAAACAGTACTTCTTGCAGTTTTTCTGCTTCTGCAGCATTGTACATCACAAAAACTAGATTATACCTAATTTTTATGTACTGAGTGCTTTTTCACAAACGAGGCATTTTTGCACTCTCATGGTTTACCAGTATCTGAAGGTGTAACATCAAATTAATGAGCACAACCAAGCTGATTTTATTTTGTGTCTGTTTTCCAGCCTCTGTGGAAATGTGTCAGACAATGAGATGAGTACCATATATGCCAACGATAAAATTCATTAATACTTTGCTTGGCTTTTGTGTAGTTTCAGAAACCAATGGCAAAGTCCTGCAACCTATATAGACCTGCTTTCGATATAGACCCTCTGTCAAGCAACTGTATGTTGCAGAGGAAAATGGTCCAGGAGCAAAAAGTCATGTGTCAAAAACAATATAGTAGAGGAATGTACTTAGTAAAGGGACTACTTTTGTCCTAGGTCCCAACCTTTAGTGTATCAGACTTTTTGCACATGGCATTGAGAGCAAGAAGGACAGTTGTGTTCTACTGCCAGTGATACAGAAAAATATCCAGAGAAAGGAGAGACCAAATGGGTCACCCCAGGGCCTGGTGGTGCTGTTGACCTCAGGAGTCACGGTTACTTCAATGGGCCCTGTGCACAGAGGTATTGCCAGAAGCACTGTGTGCATTCCAGCTTTGGAGCCTATGAGAATATGAAACCTGAGTTTCATTTCTAAAAGAGGCAAGGATGTCCTTGGTTTGGGCAATGTGCAGAAAAAAGAAAGAGTAAATCATAGTTACAAACTAATTGTGCCTGCATGTGCATTGATTTTGTATGTGTATGAGCGTGTGACAAGCTTTCGTGTTAAACTGCAGGCTATGAAACTGTCCCATTTCATTACACTGGGATATTATTTTAAAGCACTGTCTTGCTCCAGTTTTGAATTGTATAACTCTTATCAATCAAATAAAGGCAAGGAAGTCATTAACTTTCAAAATCGTCGATATAAGGAGGAAACACACTTAGTCATCTAACCCAAGATCTGCAAATACAGTATTGGTGGGGGGGTTATTTTTACTCATCCTTTTCCTACTATTGGGGTGCGTATTTTCCATTACTCCGAAGAAGTAGACATATGGGATGCTCTGTCTGGCCTCAGCTATTACCACAGTTCATTGCCTCCTGCATCAGCTTTGCCCCCTCTCAGCTGGGGGTTTTGTTTCTTTGACAGACCCCAAACAAGGTCACAAAACTGATTAGTAGGGGAACAGCCCCAGAGATCAGTGCTGGACCTGAACAGGGATACATTACTCTGGTGAAAAGTAGCTTGTGATGAAACACTGGACCTATTTCAAACCTTTTCATGTACAAAGATCACCAAAAAAACCCCAAACCAAAACTGTAGTTTCGGATACTTGCTTTAAATTCCATATTTACCAAAAATTAAAATACTGCAACCTAGCTGCAGAGCAGAAGGTTTTGTTGCCATTTTCTTTGGGTTGCTTGGATCTAACTGCTTTAGATCTTTGTCATTTCCCCCCATGCTAAACCTGTCTTCTCAGTAAGGAAAAATATAGAGCACATAATTTTAAAAATAGTTTTCATCATAACGTTGTTGGGCTTTAATCCCAGCTGGCAAATAAGCCCCACGCAGCCTCTCACTCACTCCCCTCAGTGGGAAGGGGGAGAGAACCGAAAGAGCACCAGCAAGAAAAGTCACAGGCTGAGGTAATGACAATTTAACAGGTAATGCAAAAGCCACACACCACACAGAGCAAAACAAGGAATTCACTTACACTCTCCATCGACAAGCAGATGTTCAGCCATCTCCAGGAGAGCAGGGCTCCATCTCACATGATGGTGGCTTGGGAAGAGAAATGCCACCCCTCCGAGTGTTCCACCCTTCTTTCTTCTTCCTCCAGCTTTATATGCTGAGCATGATGCCATGGGGTATGGAATATCCCTTGGGCCAGTGTTGGGGTCAGTTGTCCCAGCTTTGTCCCCTCACAATTTCTTCTGTACCCCCAGCCTTCTCACTGGTGGGGTGGAGTGGGAAGCAGAAATAGCCTTGGCTGTGTGTCAGCCCAGCTCAGCAATTACTAAAACATCCCTTTGTTATCAACACTGTTTTCAGCACAAATCTAAAACATAGCCCCACACTAGCTACTATGGGAAAACATGCAGAATTCTTGATGAAAAATCATTCAAGCTTTTAAGTATTTCAAATAACACTAAAGCTTTTCCTCTGTTAAACTACGTAAACAAAAATTTATTCCAAACTTAGTGTAAGGTATCCAAATTATTTTCTATTTTAGAAACACCTTCCTTTTGTTTTGAGGTTACAAAATAATCTGAGGTACCTTAGGAAAAAAAAATTTCACTATTTTCCTTCCAAAGCCCACAGACTGTAGGTTCATTCTGTCCTAGGCTGAAGCAGTTGCCCACGACATTTCCTTGGCAGTTCCTCCCACACCAGAGGGCAGGTTCCTCCTGTGAGCACATCCCAGCAGCCCTTGGTCATGGGAGATGTCACATCAACAGCCCTCCTCAAGGTTTTAGTTAAACACCTCTAACAAACCAATGTACACCCCAGTCAGTCCCTGATGACCTCTTCTTTCAGTCTGTCTAGCCCTGGCCATATTAGAAAGAGTTTCCCACTCAGAGTAAAAAGACCATATGTTTTGTCTTTAATTCCCTACCTCCCCAATAGTTTCTCATTTTATGTTATTTGTCTATAAGGTTTTGTAACCTTACATTCTATAAAATTATATTTATCATCTAATGATTATCTAATAAAATATGTCCAAAAAAGGGCAATGAACCTGATGAAGGATCTGGAGCACAAGTAGTTTGAGGAGCAGCTGACAGAGCTGGGGTTGTTTAGCCTGGAGAAAAGGAGGTTCATGGGTGACCTTATTGCTCTCTACAGCTCCCTAAAAAGAGGTAGTGAGGTGGGGGTCTCTTCTCCCAGGTAACAAGTGATAGGAAAAGGTGAAATGGTCTCAAGTTGCACCGGGGGAGGTTTAAATGAGATATTATGAAAGTTTTCATCACTGAAAGGGTTATCAAGCATTGGAACAGGCTGCCTGGGGAAGTTGTGGAGTTACTGTCCCTGGAGATATTTAAAAGACATGTAATATGGAGCTCAGGGACACAGGTTAAGTGGCAGTGCTGAGTTAACGGTAGGACTCAATGATCTCAGAGCTCATCCCCAACGTAATCAATTCTATGAGTGTATGATTCTAATATGTACAAGGAATTCCAGCATTTTTTCATTATTTCCAAGTTAACTATTCTTTTGTGGCTTTCTTTGGTATAGACATTTATGTGGCCTTCTAAGCCACACTCACTTTTTGACTGTGTGTCTTCCTTCATAATTAACCCCCTCTCCCTGAACAAACTGCCCACACACATGCACACAAATACAAGCCCTTACCTTCAATCATCTCCTCATGTCTTGAGTTCATAGATTGTTTTACTCTGGGTTTTTTTCCCCCATCAGCTACTGGTAAATGAATGTTATTAATGTCAGGTCAAATACCTTCCTCCCTCTTTCTAAATTGGATTGCCTATGACAATAGGCTCATGGAAATTTCATCTGTTTCATTTCTTTTTCATGGTAGAGTCCTTTATCACATTAGCACATATATACATATACAGGGAATGAGTTACAGGTTAAGTAGATATTTTTGTTGTGACAGTTTAGTTGTCTGCATTTGGATTTTGGCATTGCCTAATGAGTTGTATGAATTTCCTTCTTTCGTTCTCCAGGACTAGACTCCTAGGTTTTTCACGTGTGTCAATTTGCTTTTTATGATCTCGGCAGGTAGGCAGCACCAGAGAAGAGAAATAAAGTAATTTGGGGATATTCTTTATACTGCTTTGCAAAAATGGCTGCCTAGCATTAATTGCCAGCTCTGCAACCTACTACTTACATAAATGGCCTAATTTTAAAATAGTAATTATTATTGTTGAATATCTAGCATCTTCCACTAAGTGGAATGAACATAAATTCTCAGATCAAACAGAATTACATAAAAACTCCAAGGTAAATGCTAGAATGTATAACTGAATCTAAGCAGATACCTCAGATATACACATAAATTAGCATCACTATATTGAGTTCTCTTATTTTTACTTCATGCAAAATCCTATTTAGTGAATAGATTTGAATACTTACACCTCCAACAGTGGTGTGTTAATGTAAACCATTTCTAAATAAGAGTCACCAAAATATCCATGTCCATCCCAAATGAATTATAAGATGATGTAGCTTCAACCTTTGTCTGTATCCTTTTGCAATGACTTGTAATTGCATTTGTCACATTAAGATTCGTTAAACAAAGTGGAATGTTTTCCATTTATAAAAAATAGCAAGAGTGTTTGAATGTGACTCATTTTTATTTATTAGGACTGTCTTTAATGGGTAGCTTTTCAGTTATATCCTCAGTTCTGCTTCAGATTTGAAAAAATACTCCTGCTCAGGAGCACAACTTGCCTGATGCAAAGCAGCAAAAGAGACAAACACAATATGAGTTTACAAGTGATGGCAGAAAATAAAGTGTAGGATGTTTTCCCTGTATACCTGTTTGATGAAACATTTGTTGAATTATGTTTATTTAGCTTGTTGGATTTGTTTATACTTTTTTTTTTTTTTTTTTTTTTTTTTTTTTTNTTTTTTTTTTTTAGAAAATGGCTTAAATTTCAACAGGAAAAATAAGAACAGGGATTTTAATATAAATTGCATTGTTCATATGTTATCTTACAGGCGAAGTCCTCTAAGGTATTTAATAAAGTAGGCCAGAGAACTCTCCTTTGTGGATAAAACTCTGTTGCAAGTTCCAAGATGTTGGTGAGATAGATCTATTACATTATTAGCTCTGGGGTAAGGTTTCCCAGGGCTGCTAAAATATGCTCAATTTAAATTCTATATTATATCACCCCGTTTGAATAATTTTGTATCTATATTTTACTTTTAAATGCTTAGCTGACTCATGTATTTTAAAGAATTATAAACTTTTTTTTTTTTTTAAGAATATACATCTTTATGTTACCTTTGTTGTTTATTACATTTAACTAGAATAAAAGTGGATTGAGGCCAAGGTTAAAACCAGAGGTTGCACTATATTTACATTTTGTTCAATACCAGCACTTAAGAATAGCAGCCAAGCATTTAAAAATAGGCTGAAGGGGATGAAGAGATTTAGAGGGGAATGCCTGGCTGTCTCAGAAACTACCAGGTGAGTCATGGTTCTGCCACTGCGATGAGCTCTGGGCAGGGAAACTGGTACAATTTAGCTCAGGGAAGGGAGACAGCAAAATACAGAGGCAGAGGAAGGCTATATTTCGATTGTGTTAAGAAATTCTCCCCACTCTGAGCTGCATCTACAGAGTCTCCCAGGACCTCTGCAGATCAATACAGGACGCTGGCACAAGCCTGCAGATTTCCGTGGCAGCACTAGGACTGTCAAGGGCAGAACTGGTCAGTAGCTCAGACACTGCCTCCAAATCACTCATCTGCACCTCTCCTGTCCCAGAGGGTAGGGACAAGGGAAACTCTTCGGTATGGCCGTGTTCCCATACTCTTGCAGACCACTGAACATAGCAGTACTCAGGGAAGCCACACAGTAAGCAATTTATGTTACTTGTCCCCAGAAGGGCAATGGGGGACAACATACTGTAGTTGTGCCAAACAGCCCTGAAATGAAGGCAATCTCGTAAATTCATAGGGTTGGATTTAGGAAATCTTAAGTGAAATATTTTTCTTTGCTTTTCAATACAGATGGATTTGGTGCTTCTGGAAGTAGCATTGGTTCTGACAGTGGAAGCTTTTTTCCTTCGATACTTTCATTGTGAGTTATTCCCACAGAGACTATTTTCTTCAGGTAAAACTCCAGTCTCTGTATAGTAAACTAAGCAAAACATGGTACTTCTGGTAAGAAAAGACTATACATAAATTTAGCATCCTGGCTAAACTTGAGCTCAGGTAAGAATACTGCTTTCTTACTCAAGCTAACTCTCACTCTCAAAAAATGTACTTAATCTCTTTTTCTGTGCTAAATTATTTCAGATTACTGCCCAAAGACAGTTATGCTTTTGCTGAAAACCAACAAGCAAAAGGCTGACAGCTAAAATACCTGTTCAGACTGGCCCAGGTAAAACGGCATCTGCAAGAATAATCCCAACCAAAAACAACCCCCCAAACTCCCACCTAAACCTCAGAAGAGTGCTCTAAATCCAGCTGCCTACATCCAGGGTCTTCAATAAATGTGAGATCTTTCAGGATAGACACTAACTTTCAAGTCCAAAATGACCCTTGCTTTCTAAGTCTATATCAAATGGAATAAAGGGCATCTTATACTTGAGTAGAAATTATATAACTTCTCTCTTGCCTTATACTCCATGTTGTTATCACATAATAATTTTTCACTTCCTGGGGCTGCTAGTGGCTAATTCAAATTTTTTTTCCATCTCTGTCTTTTTTCCCCTTTGTTCCAAGGGGCTCATTCCCCACAGGCAATGCCGGTATTGAGTCAAAGTGTCATTCAAGCTCACAAAGTCACACATTTTCTGCTGGGAGGTGGGTATGATTATCCAATTACCTTTTGACATTTCCATCATCTCCTTTGGCACCTAGGTACAATAAGTTGGGCATTTCAATATCTGCCCATCCTCAATTTAAACCTGTTTTGAAAATACAAAAGAACCTTAAGTGATCTGTCCACAGCATTGAAATACCAACTTTAGTGGATACTTTGAAAACTCAAAGGCTTTATAAGATGAATAGCAAACTGGGGATGACAGCTCCTGTGGAGCCATTATTGAATTGCAGCAGTGATGACTGCATTGCTTTGGATTTAGATAAAAGGCTCCATCCAAGACAAATGGTAGGAGGACATCAAACACGACTGTGTCCATGCAGTGACAGAAGCAATCCAATTGAAGAAGCTGTTGATTTCCGCAAGGTAACTTACCATTTCATCTTAGGTAATCTGTATAAGGAACTAAAGATTGTATATTCATTTTCAATTTACACTTTTTTCTAAAAATACAGCTTCTAGTTGTCAAATATAAGTTTTGCTTAAACTATTTGCCAGAAAGGAAATACTAGTATCAGACCTTTTTAATTATTTTGCATCTGTGTTTTTATTTAACCACAAGATCACTGTGTCTAAAGGTTATAGATTGAGAGTTACAATCAATCCTGATCAGGTAAAGAGATTAGTCAGCAAATGAATAACATAGATACCAGCAGGAAGCACTGTGCACTCAAGACAACAACAAATACAAAGCATACAGATAAACATCATCACCTTTATTTAGATGAAAGCTGATTCTAGAGCGTTTCCACTATCTCATTAATAATACACAAACCTTTTGGAACCTATGCTACACAAGCATAATGTAGATCTTGAATAAGAGTCAAGATGTGACATGAAGTAGCTTTGTACAAAACCGTAGAATTTGGGGTTTACTGACAGCTATACAAGCTGTACCCTGGAAAGGATACAGATGTTTATTTTACTTCTTGTAGAAAGGCTTCATTGGCATGTGAGTCTTGCCATTCCCACTTACTGTGCCTCACTGGTTTACAACATTCGGTGGACCTGGATCACTCAAACCAGCTTGATTCCTAAGAAGCTAAAGAGGGAGATACACCCTGTAAGAACACGCTGTGCACTCCAACTGGGAATGGCCATTCAGCCCACAGGGCTGGACTGCAACTTTTCCGGGCAGATCTGACTGAAGCGTGTACAATGCCATCAACAGGTCTTTAATGCACACTGGCTCACTCCACAGATCCACTTTTATTTGTTATTATCATAACAACTAACAGAGACAAAGAATTACTCTCTTAGAGCACAACAACAAATGAAGGTTAGCATTTAGTGTACCATAGCTTCTTAAAAGTGTATTTTTGCAAAATGTGGGCATTTTATGGATGTGAGGAGATTAAATACATTGGTACACATAGAATGGCATCGAAGCATATAGCATGTCTGGTAATTCAGATTACTTTCTATCTGCCTTTCTTGTATCCTATTTTGTATCACTTTGCAACTTGCTATGCTTGCTTTGTATTTTGGATCAGGTCTAGTTGTCATCTTCATATTTTCCACTGTTCCCCAGTATGTCTCAGCACATTTTTCTCTCTGCCTTTCTCTTCTCCCTTTCTAATACCTTTTCTTCCCCAAGCCTGTCTTATTAAACCTAGAGTAGGTTAAATTGAGATTAAAACAAATAGCCTTCAAAGAATATGTTCCTCTTTTCCTGATCGTTCTACTTCTCCCTCCCACACAAACTGCCTGACAGACAGACCACGGCCAGCTGTCATGAGAAATTTTACCTTGGTTGCCACCTTGCCAGGAGGCATGGTCCAAAATCCCTCCTCACCCTGATACAGCATTTTCTGGATGAAACTTTGATCTAAATGCCCAGGCATGTAATTTCCTAAAACCATACCCAGATTCAAATGACATTAGAGCAAAAGGAGTCTTTAGCCTGTCATCCCCTCACAATGAGAAAAGGACTCCCAAATCCAAAGAGTTTTGGGAAAAAGCCCTGAGCAGCAAATTTTTTGCATAATCAAGAAATAGATCCCCTCCACCCCACCTTCAAATTCTTGACTAATTTAATGTGTGCATGTGAGTCTCTGAACTCCTTGCAATGATCTTGGTCCCGAGAGGAATTATTCACATCTGCTCCTTTCCTTTCAGGATACTCTGAGCAATATAGCAGAGAATCTAAGAGCTAAGTTTGTTCTGAGTAGATTCATTGGAAAGAACAGGTTTCAATAAGCTAAACTTAAAAATAGCTTCAATAGTGTCTAATCTGTGATTCCTGCTTGGCACTGATAATTAGGACAAAAAAAAAAGAAAAAGGACAGAACTAACATGATTGATCTCAGTGAAAACAGTTTTGTTTTGTTCTCTTGAAGCTACCCTCAGAATTCTACTTTGCCTGATTACTTGCAGTATTTTTCCATCTTCATTTTTACTTTTCAGAATTGGCTGGTTTGTCTGAGACCCAAATAACTAGTGAATTCAATTGCCAGCCTAGGGATAAGCTTCAAATTAAATTTCTCACTTACTCTTTTTCACCCATGCCCTGATTGGAGCGAAGCTGCCCTTCTCATTATAGAATTGTTAGTTTTAATTATCCTCTTCCTGTGTGTGACAGGGGCATCACTTTACCCCTGGCTAGGAGGGTGGAACTCTTGGCTCCTCTGTGGTGCTGCTCTTGGTGAGCCAGTTGGAGAACAAAGAACCAACCAAACCAGCTCGGTCTCTGAAAACATAGGATTGGTATGTGTGGCTCCCCCGACTTCACCTGAATTTATGGCTGCTCAGCATCTCAAGAAAGCAGACCACAACAGCTACCTTTATGTCTTCTAGCCAAAAAACAGAGACCCACAGGCTCAAGCTGTTTTCTCCCCTGTAGGAAAATATACGTGAAGAACATCATCTGTGGGGAAGCACATGGTTTTCCTTAGCATCCATATGTGCACTGCTCCTTGAACATGAGGAACTGTAAGGAGAGTAAAGTCAGGTACCCTCTGAATCCTTTTTCAAACAATCATTTGGAAAGCAGAAATTTGTTTTATTTCCTACTGCAGAGGAATCCACCTCTTTGCTCTCCCCCTTTTATTGCTCATTTTATTGGCAACATTCTTTTTCCTCCTAAAGTAAATTTCTGATGTGGATTTTGTATTTCGGATTCATCCTTCCTGCAGACTCTTACCTGATTGAGTTATTCTGATCCAAAGAACTGAACAGAAACTCCCTGATGATGATAGGCTGAAATTCCTCTGCAGTTTTCTCTCTGGGAAAGGATATTGGAAAAACAAAGAAAAAGACAAAATTAAAAGAAAAAGAAAAAAAACAATCAAACCAACATAACTCCACTATCCCCAACTCCAAACATAAAATAAAATAACATAAAATAAAATAAAATAATATAAAATACAATAAAATAAGAAGAAACAAACCACCTCAAAACCAGTGTCAAATGCAGGTCTCGAAAGCATGTGTTGATTCCACAGTACAAAGTCACTTTAAATCTCCAAGTCCCTCGCTTCCACTCCCCAAGAGGAATCAAACCAAACAGAGAACAGCTTACATTGCCAAGACCTGGGAGCTTGTTGTAAGAATAACTAGTTCTTGACATTTGAAATTACTCTGGTTCAAACATTTTTTGATCTTTCTTATTAGCCCTGTGTCTTGAGAAATAAAAATATGATAATCAGAAAGTACATAATTGGGTTCAGGGTATTCTGTGGTCACCCTTTCTGGCTCTGGAGATAAAGGCACTTTGAAAGATTATGCGCGGATATCTGGAATTTATTCTGCACAGTCTGTGAAATGACAGATCTTTTTTCTTAATTACACCAGCTATCAGTCTAACACCTGCAGTTAACCATTCTGTCCTGAGGAATCTCTTCTGATACCTTTTATGCTTCCACCAGGAACACAGTAGCAAAATGGCACATGGATGCTGAGATGTTTATTGCCACAGACGCGGAGGCTGCCTCGAGTCCCCACAATGGCTGTTTTACGCCACCGCGTTTCCAGCGCTTCCCAGTTCCCGGTTCCGAGGGGCCCTCTGCAGAAGATGCTGCCACACTTCAGAGGCATTATGGACTGAAAGCTACAATGTCACAAAGTGTTTGGAGCAAAGTAAGTGTGCCATAGCCAACCCTCACACCTCCTAATTAGATGGTTTTGGGAGCAGCACTTGGTGGCCAGACCAGCCCTGTGCATCCCCAGAGCTGGCAGTGCCATGGGGTGCCAAGTCCCCATCCATGTGGCCCAGCCCAACCGCAGCTCTTCCTTAAACCTCTGTCCCGACCCTTGCTGCAGCAATGAATCACATACAGAGGGTTTTCCACAAGCTGGGTTTATAGAGCTGTATTACAGGAAAATATAGCTCAGACAGCCCCACTGCAGCCAAAACAATCTGTCATTTTTAATTCTTCCTGTCACCTCATTAGGTATATAGCTAGAGTGACAGTAAAAAACCTAAACAACAAAAAAACACCACCAGCAAAACCCAGAGTACAATGTTTCCACAACTCCTGCTCAGAGTTTAACATAAATATCAAGGCAGCAAAAGATTCATTGACCAAACATATGTGAC
Organism: Edolisoma coerulescens; assembly: GCA_013397115.1. Taxonomy (NCBI): domain Eukaryota; kingdom Metazoa; phylum Chordata; class Aves; order Passeriformes; family Campephagidae; genus Edolisoma; species Edolisoma coerulescens. The sequence goes on along the minus strand of VWZW01002475.1, from coordinate 1,681,401 downwards.
TCGGTGCTATATATAACGATGTGACATGCAGAATGGTCTCAATAGGCATATAAAGCAATTAAAATAACTGTGCTTCAAAGCATTGTGCTATAACATAAAAGGTCATCCCTATAAACATGAAAAATATTACTGTGGTTTTTTCCTACATGCAGACACACTAATACCTAGCTAGAGGTTCCATTCTATATGGTAATCTCTAAAAATCTCTGAAAACATGCCATGTCCTGTATCATTCTCCCTCAGACCATGTCTTTTCATCAATGGTTAATATTTTAAGTGAACACAATAGGAAACATTATTGAGGCCAACTGTATGTCAAAAGACAATACTGTGCTAAGTACAAAATATTTACCCTGTGCATACACATGATAGTGAAGGAAGCCCTGGTTAACCTTCTGTGAAAATAAAAAGCCTTTCTTTTTTTCGTCCTACAGCTTGCTTGTTCTCACATTAACGCATTAAAGTTGTATTCCAATGGAGACTGCAGAGGGTACATTTTGAGGACTCTGATAATTTTTGCAGAAACACTCTGAGTTTGTGATAATAATGTTTATGCACGGATGTAAAGAATGTGCTGACAGATTAAAAAGGAGTCAGCTGGTGTTTGCACACTGTTCATTTTTATTTAAGGGGAGAAAAAAAAAGAAAGGGAAAAAAAAAAGGTACTACACCTGGCTGTGAACAAACAGCTTTTACAGAAGTAGAAGTAGTTTGGTGTATTGCAACTCCCTAAACCCTTTCTGCATTAATTCAAAAATTCAAGTTATGGGCACATCAGAGAATCACAAGGTTTTATTTTTACTGCAATTAGAGAATTCACTTTGACTGGTTTTCCTACAAATATTAAAAGGAATCTTAGCCGAGACAGCAGTATTAAGTAAGGAAGTGTTAAAAAAAAGAAATGTTCATTTGTTGCAGACACAATCCTCACTATGGAGACCCTTCTTCCTTACACATTTAGGCTATACACACATTCCAACTGTACTTGCAATGCTGTAATGCCCCCAGAGGTGTCTTGAAGGGTAGTGAAGGTACAAATGTAGCATACGGCAATAGGTATCTGCTGTTTCTTAATATGCAGTTATAGTATTTTGAAGCTAATTGACGTACTGAAACCTCACATTTTACAATTCTGTAGCATGGGAAAAGATGACAGGTAATGTCATTTTCTCTCCAACCAATCAGAGAGACTGCCCTGATCAATACCTGCAGAAGTATACAGCAGCTACATCTGGAAGAAGCATACTGATTCAGGTAGAAAAAAAGAAAACATGAAGAGAAAAGGAGAAGCAGCAAAAATATTCAGTTAGAAGAAATATTAAATTGGAAAGCTGAAGCATGCAGAAACCTTCAGCTTCACAACAGACTCCACAACTGCAATGGGTAACCTCAAGCCATGGCTCCCTTTTCTGAAGGATTTGCCTTTCAACCTAATTAGAGCAGGAGCTGAGCGATCAGATGTCCCTTGCTCCTTTTGAAAAATGACTGGGAAAACTCCATGTAATCAGGAGGTATTTAGGATTTCCATTGACTTTCAATTTTCTTGGTTCATCTGTTCCCTTTCAGAACATTTGATGCTAGTCTGTTCTAAACTGTATGTTGAATTTGCTTTAATCAGATGTCTTTGTAACAGGCATTAGGTCATTTACTGTTTGATTTTTTTTCTGTGAAAATACAGGTTTTCTTAGTTTCAAAAGCATCCTTTGAAGAAACCCATCATATTCCAGGTACAGGAAAAGAAAAAAAAAAGTGAGAGAAAGAGAAGAGCATGGGGGCAGGAAGCAGGGAGCAGTCCTGTAATTCTGTTCTTGCCCGACAGCAGTGGTGGGGAATTGGGGAATTGTGCAGTTGTGAGCTACACCCTTTTGTACCCAACACTGCCCCCCAGGCTCCTTTCTCTGGTGATCTAGGCTCATGCACTGACACTGATTAGCATAAGCAGAGCTTAATATTCAAGTAGACAATTACATACACTGGTAAGTGCTCGCTCAAACAATGCTCTTTCTATTTTTACACCTTCTGTCCATGGAGCCTCAGGCAGCTTTGCAGCCCTGGAACTCTCAAGCCCCCTTTCTCCTGTTCCATATCTGTTCCTGCATTTAGAGACCCAATCTTAATGTTACTTTACTCCCATCCCCAAATTTTAGCTCCTCATCCAACCCCACCTTTCTTCTGGCCATTGCAGCCATCTGAAACTCCAGCCTCTTGAACTGTCTCCATAGAACCAAAAGTCCCGCTTCTCACAAGGATATTCTAAGTGACACATTTAATGAAAAGCCACTTAACTAAGGCTCTGTGGTGAGGATCAGAGTCTCACGCAAGTCAGTGAGTATAGTTTGGCTCAGATAGGCTCAATTTCTATTCAGAAGGGCAAGTCTGTCTCCAATGCCTGCAGAAAGAGTCCAGGGTAAATATGCACCTTAGCTCCTAGCCTAGCAAGCCTCAATGAGGTGACTAAAGTCAAATCTCTGTTTATTTACTTTTAAAGTTTATCTAGAAAGAGTATGTTAAATTAGAAAAGTTTGCTGCTATACTTGGCAGTGAGAACTTCTATGGAAAGTCTCTGTCAAAGAAAAGTATAGTCCTCTCTAAAAGACATATGTCCGCTTTTTAGAGGGAACTCTCCCTTATATTTAAAATTCAAAAATAGAAGTAGATGCTGAACACCATGAAAAAACAAGCCATAAACCATCTGAAAATCTATTTTAATTGTTCTAATACACATTTCTAAGATTAATATCTCCTTACTTGGATTATGAAGCAGTAGGAGCTGTGGTACTGTTTGGGACATGGAAAGAATAAATTGCGTAATGCCAACAGAAAAGGTGCTGAGGTAGCTGGTAATTGACAGAGTTAATGAGGTATGTTAAGCAGGTACAATATAGATGAAGTTGTCCCCTGCAGGGTGATTGGCCACTGGGGAAATAATGTGACAGTTGTCTTTGTGTTAAAATAATGTGGTACTCCTTCTTTGCCAGATCCTATCTGTAATGAGAGATGAAAGAGGTCTTGCAAGGATACCCAGGTCTTCCTATAGCACATGCTGTGCTTGAATCTGGCAAGTAAAAACAAGATAAAGAGGGGGTAAAGAGTGTAATGGCTGTCTGTAAAGCCATTAGGCTGTTTCCTACAACCCACACATGAATTATCCACTATTGAAAAGTAATAATTTGACAGAGTTTTCTGTAATCCTCCCTCATACACTACAATGCACTGGTGCTGTCTGGGGATGAATGGGAACTGAATTTGGCCTGCCAATTTTTCTGGAAGTTGATTATTTTTAGATATTGTTTTAATAATTAGCTAACTAGCTCCCAAAGAGTACAATGGATTTAGACAGCAAAAGATGGTTTTGAGAGTAATATAGATTTTGTATTATTACCTCCTCCTATTGTATGTGAATATTGTCATTGAAACAACAGGGAAAATATCAAATGGAAATAGAGCTCAGCCTCTCAATTATACTGAGCTGTGTGGTCAGCATTGGTTCCAAAAGAGGCGTGTAGAGCATAGAGTAATGAAAAATCATTGATAGCATCAGTTTGGTGTCTAAATAATCTATTGTGCTATTCCAGCATTGTTCTTACTAAAACCATCTAAGAAGATGAGCTAGCCTTCCTTGGCCATCAGATCTCAAAATACCTGAAGCTTTCTTGATTCCCTCAGGTGCTGACAGCATGCTCTGTCATGGACACATGAAAATGATATATGATTTTATTTCTTGAAGTTGAAACTCTTGACATTCTCATAGTTGATATTTATCTGCTTATAGTGGAAGTGTGTTGGGTGTTATTGGACCTTTGAGCTTTTCAATGTGGCTTTATTCTCGTCAACGTGTTCTAAATCCAGAAGTCCTTCTCAGGGTTCTTAAAAAGAGTGATATTTGGAGCGAGAAGCGATTCTTAGCAAACCTCTGACTGAGGACATAATCTAAGAAAATATTTCTAAGCATCACGTGGCAAACTCTTTTCTAATTTTCAAAATACAGTAAGTCAGGAAGATTAAACGGAAACATTTGTTCATTGTAGGATTTAGGTTTACAATAATCATAATCTCATTCTCCAGTCTTTCTTATGGCTGTAAGATTTGTATAGTCATTTGTTAGTATGTTATCCAGAACAAAAACCTGGACATAAGAACATTTTCAACAGAGCTTCTTACAACAGGAATTTGAAAAGCACTTCCTGAAAATTTATCACTGACCACAGTTTAAAATATTTTTGTGCCCAAAGAATCTCAGGTGATGCCATTAAGACAGCATAAAATACCACAAAATGCCAGGAGAGCAAACCAAGTAGCAATTATCTAATGCATTTTTCTGGTATCCAGATCTGCCTTTTGGGAGTGCTAACTCAATAAATAATCGGTATACATAAACAAAGTATGGGCTATAACTCTCAAAAGACTTAGAATTTTCTTCAAGATGTTTTGCTTTGTTTGACAAAATACTCTTTGGGGATGTACTAATGGACAAAGCTAAAGATCCAAAGAAAGGTAACTTGATCCATTTGAAAGAGAATAGAAGTCTGAAGCAAACAAATGTAAAAATATGCTGGTACTCACTCAAAAAGTGCTGACTTCCAGCTGTAGGTCACCTCACCAGCCCACCTTGTACCACAAAATAGGGTAATTAAAAAGTGCTGATTCTCTGTGCTAGTAAGACTTTTCTCTTTTCTTAGGACTTGCTTAGGACTTACCAACAAGACAGACTATGTTATGTGTGGGGTAGAGAGTTCATATCTTACAGGCTGCCTGAAAAATAAGAGATACTACAATACTCCACAAAATCAGATCAACGAAAGCAATCCTAATCTATTAGTAATAATTAACGAACTCTGAACTTGTATTTAATATCTCAAGGCTTTGTACATATATCCATCCACACAATACCACTGTAATAAACAGCAGCTGACACGGGTGCTAACTGCATGTGCATGAATGAGACACTCAGATGCTCAGGCTGACAGTGTATCCTATACACTGCAATGCATAAAATTGTCAAGTATAATGACCATTTCACAAAGACTAGCCAAAGCAAGAGACTAGTCACCTCTCCCTCCGTTTCATCTCCTCACTACATATACTACCTTTTCTAAATCTCTGTGCAAGTATTTGAAGGGCAGCAAGTCTGAGGCAGTTGTGAGGGATTAATTGAATTTACAAGGGGATTGCGCTGTGTGCAACATCTCAATTAACTTACTTGTTAAATAGGTAATGGCACTTGACTGTTAAGTTGTGAAGGAACTTGTTAAATGGATATTGCTACTTATTTAAAGGATATGGTCTATGGTCTGGCTAAATAATTGGGACTCCAAAGTGTGTAGAAACCTAAACAGTATAACAGGAGAGGCTAGATGACAGAACGAGCCCTGCCTTGTCGTTCAGACACTTTCATCTATTTCACAGTATATGAACGAGAAGACTTTTTTTCTCAGATTTGAAACACTGCTGACCAAAGATACGCAGAGAAGGAACCAACCACATTCAGATGAAAATTGTCAACTGTGATGTCCTATGGAATCTGTGAAAGTTTGCTTTCGGTTTGAGATTTGTTTGTTTAGCTTTGGGGTGTGGCTTTTGGGGTGATTTGTTTATGGCTTTTTTTGTTCTCTTTCTCCAGTTAGTAACTTTTCAGATCTCTGCTGAACCAAGCAAGAGCAGAGATAAGATATTGAATATATTTCTTGAAAGAGTCAACAGCTTCATGCTCCTCCTAAAAGGTACTTTTTTATTTGTCCTTTCATTCCAAAAGTTTCCCTTACATCAGTAGCTTCCTTAACAACAGGGATAACTGAGCTTGAAAGGGTTTTGCTCTGAAATGTCAATGTTGTTTACTTCCTCTGCTCTTCATTTCAGCATTTTGGCCAGAGTTTTCAGATCTTGGTCTGTGGGAATCATAAATCATGGGGAATAGATACATGGAAAATGAAATAGTATGGTCCATCTTCTTAGTTTTCAAGGAACTTGGAGTCTATAGCTCCCCAGTTGTCAGCACCAAGTTTTTGTGCAATCAATTCTTTTTTTTTTAAGGAANAAAAAAAAATAAATAAAAAAGGTACTACTCCATTATCTGTTTTCCCCAAAGTTTGAAGAGTATATTTTGATCTGGAGTTCTGCTTAGGAGCATGTCTAATTTAATTAAAGCAAACTGTTACAGAATGTACAGGCTGCAAGTTTCAGTTTGATTCTCCCTTGGTACAGACCATCTTATAAATACAGTGGCATCTCTCTGAAAGTGAGACAGACTCTCTAACCTCCCGTAGAATGCATAAAATCCTGCACATATGTCATGTGGCTGCCACCTTACCTTCTCGTGGGACAGAAACTCCTGGCAACTACTTCAAAACTTCAAAGAATGTGGGGATTTTATGAAGGTTTATCAAATAAAATCAAAGCTTTGCATTGTTTAAAGCATCATCCAGGATTCTTCTTAAAGGGTAAGTCCTTTCCTTAGTACTTAGCTTATGCTTCTCAGCTGGATACACGGAAACTTAATGAAAGAAAAGGAAGAAGTATTTTCCCTGTAGATGGTAAGAAAGACAATGCTTCTGTTTAAAAAATGGCATCGCTTTAGTGGCTTCCGCTCATTTACTTCACATGAAAAAGATCAGGGAAGAGTTTTGCAAAGTTATTGGGGCAGTTGCAGAATTTTCTGCATCTGGAACTAGAAAATGTCTTTGCAGAAGATGGAGGCTGCTTTTTGAAAGGTCATTTTCAACAGGTGATAACTTGAGTAGCAGGAGCTCTGCATCCCCCAGCATGATTCTGTAGGCAAGGGCGGCCCTTGACACTGCACAGGTTTCTCTGAAGCCAACAAAGCTGCACCTGAGGCCAGGAGCTCCCACAGTTGTGATTGCAGAACTGATGGTTATAGTTTGGCTGCTATTTCTGCAAGGGTCTGACATACTTGCCTGTGTGGGTTACAGTCGTCTTTTACATTTCTGCATGTGCAATCAACACGAGGGGAGTGGAGGAAGAAAATTTCACTCTCACATGGAAACAGAGGCAGGCATTGAAAACACAGTGCATTTCAATAAGCCATAATTACAAATACAAATTCATCAACTAAACTTGGGCATGCAATTAGTAGACTAATTATGCTGTAATTGTAACTGAATACCAAAACAGATGACCGTGTGCCAGCCTCCATCCCACCCAGTTGCCCTTGTGTCATCACTCCTACGCACAATAGTGCCTATGCTCTTGTGTATCTCCTGCTGAAAATAGGAATCCAGCAGATGGGTGAATGCTATCAGTTTCTCACTTAAGTCTCCAATTCTTCCAATTCTATATTTACAATCAGCTTGCTGTCATAATAACTGTGACTGAGACCCTGTTGTGATGTGTTGTCTCAGCAGAAAGTCAGAGACGGTCCCCAGCCCAAAAGCTTAGAGTCAAAGACACACTTTGCAGAAGTGCTGCTGTCCTTGTTCTGTACACAGGAACCTTATCTATGGATAGATAAGAGGTGTGCTGAACTCCATGGGTATAGAGGTACCTAATTCTCTCCTGCATTGACAAATTTTGCAATATCAGCAACTAATGACAGATTTCACCAAACTTGAGCTACTTGGTTGAAATGGCCATGTTGGTTGTACACTCCCAGAATAATCAATGTACTGAGTCATCTCCACCAGGAGATTGCACTTGGAGCATGGCTGAGCAGACAGGAGCCTGTCTTACTGTGCTGGTGTCAGCTGGGAAAGTCCAGGCCTAAATTAGTCCTCTAAGGACTTCACCCAAGATAAGACAAACATTTGTAGCAAAGAGAAGGAATCAACCGCAAGCCTTTTGTTTCTTCACTTTCAGCAAATTAACTCCTTGTTTTATATGGCTTTGTGTAAGTTTGCCTAAAGTTTTCTGAATGTACTGATGCCATGAGCAGTGTCTGAATGTCAGTATTTTGATTACTGTTAATATTCATATGTTTCAATAAAATTAATTTAGCTAAGAATAAAAATACCTTTTATACAAGATCTCACAGGTTTTGGCAATGTATTGATTTAATGTACTTAGTTCAGTGAAAAATCTGTTGGTTTAAGCTATCTGCTATTAGTTTCAATTAAAATATATTGACCTGAGTAAATGTTGGTTAGTAAGTGTTGCCCGACTGTGAAAAAATATTTGCTCAAGCAAAAAATGTATGAGTATTTAGACATGTATTTTAGGTTGGGGACTCTCCTAACATTAGTAGAACTGTTCAAGTATCAATACATTTCTCTAAACATAAATGAAAATATTTTTTCCGAAGTAAAAAAGGCTGATTACAGTAATATTGGGACTGGTATGCATATTAATTCAAGTAAACTTGTTTTTGAGAGAGTAAGCATTCAGTCAGGAATATTGCACCAGGAAAACACTGAAAACTCAAACTCTCTGTGAGGAAACCAGGCTTTTACATGGAAAACCAGGCTTTCTTCTTTAACCAAAAAGCCAAATAACCACAAACCAATAATAAAATAATTTTGGTAGCCGTGGGTAGCAGGAAAACATGGGTGCAGGCCGGGAAATGCAACTATTTTAAAGTACTATACGTACATTATTCATGGGATTAATTTTAATCCAAAGCATGAAAAAATATACGTAAAAATAAAAAGCATGCAAGCAATAAGGCTGATACACCAGTCCTTTATTAGTTCTATAAAGACTGGAAGCCCTTGGGACTCTGATCTGCAAGTGGAAGAGTACCCTCACCTTGGGATAAAAGATGGACATGCCTGCTTGACTCTGTCCTCAGCTATTTGTACTCACACCTAGTTGCTAACTCCCCAGCACTCCCCAGCACTGCCAGTCAGAGAGCAGGTTAAATCTATCCCACAGTGGTTTGCTCACAGCCATGCAGGAATTCAGCTCTAGCATTCAGATTAAAAAAACTCAGGAGATCTGGAAGGGTAGTTGTACATTATTCTTCAGAGAATACATACATGCTGCCTGTTTGTGCTGCTTGCACTAGAGCCGTTTATTTTAGAGATGTTCTTTGATGTAATCTCATCTATTTGAGTTTAAAAAAAAATAAATTCCTGGATAGAAAGTAGCAGGTTTTTATCTTTGTGGGTTTGTCTGGGGGAATGGTACTTCCAAGTTTCCCTCTCTTTTCCATGTGTGGGTGTGTGCAGAGAAGAAATAATGTATTCATCGGTTTTTGTACCTGCCACCTGTCCTGTATTTCAATGGCACACTTTGTTCTGCTGGAACTGCCTTGCCTGGGACGGTGTATCTGTGTATATACTCCTTTCACAAGCACCAGGAGACTGACAAAAGCACGAGTACCACTGTGAGACACTTTCTGGATGGCAGGGGCAGTGGCCAGTGCCACAACAGCACAAAGTTATGGCCCAGTGTTCAGGGGTATCACACTTCAGACAGGCACACACTCTCAATTCTTATTTTACCCCTCTCCTTTCCTCAGTCTTTTTGATTGTTAATTGGACACTTGAAAGTAAAAATCTCTTTAGCTGTGTGGTCACCGTTATTGGCCAGAGGTTCCTGTAGTTTTGGCTAGATGTTTCCATAAAGTTGTGGTTTTAAACAAAGAACCCCTACTCACTGCCTTCTACAAATTGTTCTCTTTTTAAAATCCTGTAGTAACAATAGTTAAACCCCATTACTACATCCTTGCATAACAGAAATAGAAATTCATTCCTGAAAATGTGAGGTATGTAACTTTCACATTGGGATAGACCTCTAGACTGTATGTCACATAGCAATTATAACAGCCATTACCCTGCAACAGAAAAAACTATGCAAGTGTGAAAATGGGAGATGAAATCCAGGTGCATTCCTACAAAACAATGCATGGATCAGAAAGCAAGTCTTGGGGCAAGACAGGGCATGAAAATCAGCCACAGCACTGAGCAGTCAGCATCAGACACAATACTTGATTACCAGCTGTTAAACAAAAGTAAGCTGAAAGCTTCATTAACAAAGAAAAACACAGATAAAAAGCTGAACTAAGGCACCTGGTGATACAACACCTTTTCTAGGGCTGGGACACTATCAAAACCCTTTGTTGATTTCCTTCAACTCTAATTTTAATTCATCATCACAGAGTGGAAAAGAAGGAAGGATCATTCTCTTCCTTGATGTTCATGTTTGCTTTTATTTATTAATGTTCTCAGACATTGCCAGTCTTGAGAAACTGGCAGAGAGATTTGCATCAGAACAAATCTCTGCTGGCTTTTTAACCCAATAATGTTAAGAGATTGCTTCTTTCTCATTTAAGTGCTTATTTACCCAGAGTGAGTTAACACTGCAAAACCAGAAATCTTTTGAACGGGCATTCTGATTGAAAATATACAGGGACCTTCCCTCTCCCTCCCCCATTCACCTCAGTGGGAGTTTCTGACTGAATAATTAAAGACAAAGTTATCTTCAGAGGTTGAAGAATTAAGTCTGCTTTTGAAGCAGTGAGATAACGGGTACCCAAGAACTCGGAGAACAAAGTTGCTTACAGCATGATCCCAGTCACTTAGGGGGTAAGTCTCAGAGACACAGAAGCTCTCTCAACCAAAGCCAGACCCAGTATCCAAAATCCCAGCAAAACACAGATGACAGAGCAAAAAAGCAAGAACACTTACATTATAGGATTTGCTTTAATCCCTATCATAAAACTAGGTCAGATGACTATCTAAGCAGGTAAGAATGAAATGAAGAACAAAAAATGCAACAAATAAGAAAGAAGGGAATTAGTAAAAGATAAGGTGACAGAGCAAGGCAAAGAAAATACTGTACTAGGCCGAAGCAGCAAAACACGTGCACAATTGCTGCTGGAAGTTTAATATGCAGTACTACACATGGGAGCATAAAACTCAAGGAAGGTATCCCATAAGGTAACAGAGATGGCATTTTGTGATAGATTTATTGTATTTATTTTTTTCATGTTCACAACAAATAATACTTTGATGATATCTATACCAGTTTCAGACCAGGAATACCATATTTCCTGGCACTGTTCCAAGTAATTCATGGATTATGTTTTGCCCAGCGGGCCGAGGTGATGTAGAATAGTCCAGTGTCCCATTTGCTGAGCCAAGGTTAGGGCACAGAAGTTCTGCAAGGTAAATCAGTTGTGGGATCGTCCTGCCTGTGTCCATGAAAGGTATGTATTTTACTAGAACTCCAGACTTTATTCAAATGCACATATTCTTTTATTTTTCCTAAAATTTTGAATTCTGGGAAAGTTTTTACAGAAATGGAGAGAGCAGAGAGTGGGAAAACATTCATGAGAAAGGAGAAAACTTATTTACAGCAAAGCTGAACTTGGTCAGATAAGTGACTATTCTAATAAATGTTTGACTTTTCTCACCCACTTTCTGGAGAGAGATTCAGGCTTAAGAAATAAAGTCTCTAAATTAAGAAGCTTAATAATTTCTGCATTTACGATGACTTGGTGGCTTGTGGGAGTGCTTAAGGTTTATGCTAGAAATTCCCTTGCATCCCAGGGATCAGGAGTAGAAGCTGATAAGATAACTTGAGGCATGGGAGCTGCATGTCTCACTCCACTGGTTCTGTCTTCAGAGAACATTAGTAGCTGGCATGAGGATGAGTCTAGCTCTCTTTGAAAATCATGAAAGAAAGCAGACAGCCACACTATACTGCTTCTAGTAACTACCACACACTCCCCTAAGCACAGAAACCCATTTCCATTGCTCCAGTGGCTGTTTTCAGGTTTCTTCATCATGGTAGATTCATTGACAGACAAAGGAAAAGGAAAAAAACTTTGTCCTAATTAGTATCAATCTTCAAATAGCAACGTACCTGTGATGGAATCACACATGCCACACTGAGAACTGGAAAAGCCATGAAGATTTCTAAAGGGGGTATATTTGGTCTTCCTGGCCTTCCATGCTCATTCCTGACAAGCAGTGGGAAGTGACCAGGAGGCAGTAATTGGCTTCAAGGCAGCTTCACTGTGACTGAATAAGGAAGTGGGATCATACTTTCGCTGTGCAAACCCAACTTAAGGACCAGCCCAACTGAAAAGACCTTTCCTGAGGGCAAAATTCACCTGTTCTAGGATGATATCTTGGTATGATACTCTAATAATGTAACTACATTGACTTGTATTATTCTTTTCATCCATTTTAACCTCTAAATACTTTCTGAAAGGGCAAATAAACAAGAAACTCCCACAGCACTGTCCCTTCTGGTTTAGGATTTTTTTCTGGAGATGGGGAGGAGAAGAAGAGGGACAGGAGATTTCAAGGGCTTCTTGCACCTGTTAAACCACCCTGCATTGCACCTGTGAAGCTGCTTTTCACACAGCCTCTCTGCTCACATGTGGAAGCAATATGGTAAGTGCAACACGGCAATGTGTGTTATAGAGCTCAGTTACTTAGATACTTCATTTAACTAGAGACACTTATTCCCATCAATTAATGGTTAGCCAGTGTGACTGAACACCGGAAAATACTCTCTGTGAACATTTGTTTCAGTTCCTAGTGAAATTTGCCTGCAATCACATTCCTTCTGCCTACACTTCTCACAAATGAGCTATTCAGTAGTTTTATGCTAGGCCAGGAATATGCACTGAAAATGGAGCTACTCAAAACAATTTTTTTTAACATTTAAAAAGAAAAGGAAAGTGAGGGTGGAAATTTAGTCTGTGTTCTCAGATACGAAAAGAAAAGGAGTGAGAAATAAAAATTGAAAGTGGTTTTCAAATTTGTAACTATGGCAATGGCAAGTTTCTAAATGGCAGAGACAGTAGCACTGGTTTTTGTGCTCCTCAGAAGTAGGGGCATCACAGCAGGTATTTAACAAAGTGGCCCCTAAAGGTGTCTGAGGCCATCCAGGATGTTACAGGTTTAAGGCAAAGGTTTGAAGTTCTAAGGTGAACCACAGGCATGCCAAAAACAAAGTACAGAACTTATGTTCCCTATTGTTTTCCATCCTCTTCTGTCTTCAGACTGTAAGTGCTTCAGGACATAACTGCACATACGCATGTTTCCAGATAAAAGCAGCAGAGGCAGGCAAAAATTATAGTGTGGATGAAAACAGTTGATCAAAATGGTTGAATAAATACACTTTAAAGGGTATCTTTATCTTCAAATTATTCATAAAATGTCTGGGAAGGAGCTCCAAGTTTCTTTCAGGAGGTTTTGTAACCAAAACTTAACCTGAGGAGTTGGGAACGTGTGTCAAGAGGAAGAGATGTAGGAGGAGTATGGCAGCAGCCCAAGGGTTAAGACAGCTACAAAAAAACAACCAGGAAGATAGTAACACAGCAAACACCTACTCAGCAGAGTGTTTAATGCCAAAGATCAAGTTATGGCATGTAGTTGGTAATATTGCTGAGGTCAAGAGGCTGCAAACTCTTTTATGATAGTTATCTCTATCTTTCAGCTTCCTATATTTTGACTTTACACTCCATTTTTCTGTCACCAGGCCTCATGGTAAGTGCCTAGTTGATGGCTATTCTGCTTAGCCTTTAAGAAATAAAGGTAAACCCCAGCCAGCATTTCTGTGGTTTCTGTTTCCTGTGTCAGCAAATAACTCTGAGTAACAAATGCATTCCGGAAAATCAGGGTCTGTTCATGGACAATTTGCAAACATAAGAAGACTCAAAAATTCAATTAATAGCTGGCTTGTTATGAATTATTATCTTCACCTCTTCTGTTTGCTGCTCAGCAAATGTGTGTGGCCACTCAGGCCAACAGACAGCCCCAAAAACATGAGACGAATCATTTCTGACCTTGTTCTTCCTATGACCTTATAGCACTGGCTTGCAGAAAGAATATGTGTATACAAATATCCTGGCGTAACTTCAAGAGCAGTTCAGTAAGTAGTTCACAACTGCTGACCATCTGGCTGTTAGATCTAAGAAGGATCTATTAATGCTAGGGCTAGAACAGTGCCAAGCTGCAGCAGAAACTGCATGACCAAAGTGCATGCAGGCCACCCTTAAAACCCTGACAAAAATCATTGCAATTGTTTTATCCACCCATTTACTCAAGTAATGTCACATTATTTCTTGTGCCATCACATCCAGAAGCACTTCACAGGAAGGAGCTCCATTATTTGATAGTACAGTAGTAGGCAGCCTCTAACAGCTTTAAATCTGAGTTTATGTCTTCATGATATACTGGAAAAGACAAATTTTTGTGCATTCACTTGCTCCTTCCTGCCCTCTGAGATGATCAAAAGCAATGGAATAGATAGACGCAGGTACTGTTAACGCAGTGACAAGCCTCAGGTAGAGGCAACATAAATTAAATGGGGCTCTGCATTGTAGGGTGGTTTTACCGTGCCCTTGCTCAGCTTAAAGGCTGGTAGAATAAGTTTGTGTCATCCAGAAGTTTTACTGCATTGCAAAATATACAATAAGCAAAGAACAAAGAGCAGGGAGGGAGAGATACATGAATATATACAGTTTATGGGTCGATTTATGTATCATGGAAGCTGGTGTACAAAATCTATACTCAGACATCTCTCTACACTTCTATTTTGTTGGTGTCACAAAAGAAATGATCCTGAGGGATTTGCCAGTATCATCATGCGTGTCAGTTTACGAAGGTCTTTTCATTTACTAGAAGCAACAAGAAGTAAAAGCTGTGAGAAGAATAAAAAAAGTATTGCATTGACATTGTCACCGATTTTGCAAAACACTAAGTAATAATTTTGAAAATAAAATTTAATAATAAATTTTGCATTTTCCATTGAAGAATATTTACAAAACTGTCCAAACACCCATTCTTTCTCTTATAGATACATTTAAATGTATTTGGAATGTGTATTGAGTCTCAGGCACAAGACTAAAATTCATTTTCTAAATATTTTCTCATTTTTTATTACTGACCTGATTGGTCTAACTTAAAATATTGCTTCTAAGTAATTTTCCCTCTTGTGCATGCCTCCAATGAGCAGATCAGTCTATGAAATTTAAGAAGCTGATCTGAACTGAAGCCAGTATAAATACATTTTGAGGTTTGCTCATCACTGCTTGCAATGCTGTTGTGAAAAACAACCCCAAGGCTATTTAATTAATCGTTCCTTCTTTTAGTCTCCCAGCCCAGGTAGATTAATACCTATGCTGCCTGTGGATCAATGAGTTTTGGAGTTTCCTACAGATTAGCACATCTGTAGTTTAAAACCATTTTGCCTTAGAAGGAAAGAAAGAAGCAAAGAAAGAAACAGCAAACATATTCCCGTGAGGAACCTTTCAGGGATCAATTCATAAGCAAAGGAAAACATGCTATTCTCAGCAAGGAAACAATGTATTTTTTGTCTGCTACAGTGATTAATAACGTGCTATAGCTAGAGCCTATTTAAAGGGCTCCATCAATCCATGTAGGCCAAAAGCTGACCCACTTTAAATTCCTAAAATATGTTGAGAATTGCCCTCAACATTTTTTTAAAATTATAGGAGTAAGTGGAAGCTATAGAATTGCCACCAACTATTTCCTTCACCAAGAAAACTGATTATCACTATTGAGAGCATTCAGAAAGAGTGGCAGAAATCCTAGAGCTCTGGGGGAACCAGCTTAAAAATCTCCAAATCTCAGGGTAGATGGGGACCACAAAGTATCACGCTGTTGGGTTTTTTATGCATACAACAATTCAGAAGAAGGATTTTTTTCCCAGTCTTAATTTCAAAATCCCAAACAAGGTTGTGCCTTCAAGGTTCAACTTCAAGGTTCATAAACAGATAAAAAAGCAAAGTTTTGTCTGCCTGTTTCTGTCTAGCAGAAGTGGTAGTGTTTTTCTGGAACTGATGAAATAAGTTTTGTATCTGTAAGCATTTAGGAGCTCAGAGATTTTTTTTTTTAGGTTACAGTTGATAGACTCAATCCTCAGCCTTGAGCCTTTCCTCTTCCACATTATCTGGAGATAAATATTTGCTGGTCTTCCTGGGTCATGACTATGAAAAGGACCAAATCCTTGCAAGTGATGTTTAGTCAGCCCAGAGAGTGCTTGATTTTCACAGATCAGACCCTTGAGCTCTCCTTCAGCAAAGTACACATATAGCTTCTCAGATGGTGAGTAGTCTTGATGATATTAGTAGGACTACTCAGATATGCAAAATCAAACTGGGATTTTAGTGGGTAGGGGACCTTCTGAATAAATAAATTCATAAATCCTCAAAGCACAAGAAGGCTGAAAATAATTTTTTAAAAAAATCATCAAAATCTTCAGTCAAAATAGATAAGAATCTAATTTTTTGTATCTAGTGAAAAAGTGCATTTCACTGAAGACAAAAACTGAATTATTAATATACACCCAATAACCAAACATAAGATAGAGTGTATGCTAATTTCAGAGTTCAAATAAGCATTTATGATCCTAAATTTAGCCTCCCATTAAAAAAAATACCTTGGCCAAGCTGTTTAAAAACACATCAAACCCTTTAAGAGGGAAGCAGAAAAACTAGGGTAATGTCTTCCGTCTCAGAAAACCAGGCAGCAAAAGGGCAAGCGAGCAACGCCTCCACCCTCAGCATTACATGGAGAGCGTGCAGTAGGAACAGTGGGCCACCCATCCCACCTGATGGGATGACCACTCTGACAAATAAAGTTTGCAGGGCTGATGACAAAACAAAATCCTTGATATAATATGGAATAGATGAATAATAAGACAAATTCTTGGGATCGATAATCAGGCCAAAATATTCTGCCATGAAAAAAGATAACTGCACCCCAGTTCTGCAGCCTGGGGGTGGGTCTGGGCCATACCTCTTGCTGTCAGGCTGGGACTGAAGGAAGGCAGCAAGCTAGGCGGCAAACGAGGGCTACTTGTTTCTGTGCTCCAACATGCATTGGTCTGGTCCCTTTGATTCATGAGTGTCTCAGATTTGTCTTTTCCACCCTCTTGGGAACAAAGACTTCATGCTCCCTTTGCTCTCTTCCTCATGTGAAACTCATGTGGCGCGGTAAGACTCTGTCTTCAAAAGATTTAGGGCAGTTTACAGCATCTATATATCAGGCCCACAGCACTTTGAAAACTGGGGAGCTTAGGCTTATACGATTTTAATGTTCTCCCTAGATATGGTCCTACACTGGCAAAATGCACTGAGGTTGACATCACCTGCCTGCAATACATAATGAAATTCATACTTGAATGGCAAGTACTTAAAGTGCTGTTTTTGAAGTATATCACCAATGATTTTCTCACTCTAGTTATTACTTATTTCTAAAACCCTCATTACAGAAGCAGTTAAAAAATAACTTTCTCCTTTTAAAATGTTGATTTGTTTTTCTTGCAGAGAATGTGTTGTGAAATGTCAAGGTAAGCATTAGTTAAAGGGCTACTACACCATGCCAGCAGGAGCAATTTGCTTCTTATGCATATATTCCTGAACATTATTTTGTTCCCTTTCTTGTTGTGAATGGGAACCACTTCCTTACAGCAGCCGAGGGCTTTCCTCCCCCCTCTCCTGCCCTTTCTTCACCAGCTCAACAGCAGGGGCACATTGAGGGCATGGGCAGTGGAGGCACTTATAGCAGATCTGTACATTAAGATACAGTTGCCCCAAATAAATGCAGTCAGCAGGCATCATTTTGGTCTGAAAATGACGTTTTCTGTGTGTTAAAACTGTATTAAGCCATTTAATTGTTTAGTGATTACCAGAACACTTACCTTGTGAGGATATTAATTATCCAAGCATAAAAAGACCAAGTTTTTCTGTAAGGAGAGAGCTTTTTTTTTTTTTTTTTTTAAGTTATTCAAGTTTATTTTACTCATTCCAGCTAAATAGATCTTCTCTGGGAAAGAGGAAAAAAATGGGTCTAAATGCAAATTAACATTACTGTTTAAATATCACAGACCATTTTCTCTGAGCCCAGTTACAATAACTAGTAATTATAAAAATTGCTTGCCTTGGGCTTCTGGCTAAGCCAATGCTAAACTTGTCCTTTTATTAGATCTGTCAGACTGAGTTAATTATCTTTATGATAATAGATGTGCCTTACCTCAAACAAAACAAATACCCCTATAATTAGCTTTTTAGTTAGAATTTTAATTTATTTATAAAGACTGTTTGTTTTGTTTCTTTTTTTGCTTTTACAAAGAAGTTTTGGGTTTTAACGGGTTACTAGTCAGCTTAGTAATGTTTAAGAAAAACAGACTCATTAGGTAGAGCAAAATGTTTTGTGGTTAATATTGTTTCTCACCTAGCCACTGTGAAATCTGTTGGGTTATGTGAACATGCAGGTGTATATTTGTGGAAAAGACAAGGCAGAGAGAGAGAGGAAGAAACAAGGCATGTTCTTTTATTCCAGAAAATTTTCTCTGCACTGATTTTTGAAACAGCGCATTAACCAAATTTAATAGTGAGGCATGCTAGCAAACACTAATCCTGGCTGCATGTTTTCTTTTGAATCCCTTTTCTGAAGTCAGAGATGAACTTTCGTTAGACTACTGAAAATAGAAAGCACAGTCTGGTTTAATATATCTCTGTCTCCACAAAATCCCTTTCAATCTCTCTCTCTTTCTCTCTTCTTTTTTTCCTTCTTATCTTCCTCATATATTCTCTGAACTGATCCTGCAAGCCCTCCAAGCAGAGCTCCTGGTAAGAATTGAGGGCTTGCAGGATGGGGTCTGTACTTCATTCAGCATTTCAGATGCATTTATTCCACTAAATAAAAAAATGTGCCTTGTGCATCAGAACTATCTATTATGTTCAAAAAAAAGAAAAAGGAGGTTTCAAACTTGGGGTTGGTGGAAAATGCAATCTACAGATTAATGAATTAAAGAACATGGTTAGGAAACAAGTGCCTTGTGTATTATTTTAGTTGTGTCACACTGATAGGATCCAGATTAGATTTGTCAGATGAAGCCTGTTTAAATCAGAGTCATGGTGTAACTTCTCTTGATCTGATTGTCCCCATGGGAGTAAGGCAGTCCTATCTGACAACATTGTCAAGGTCTCAGGTTATTAATATTTCTGTCAGAATTTGAGATCCAGGGATTAGTTGAGGCTAACTAATACTGGTTTATCATCTTATTCCCTCTCTATCGTATCTTGTTCCCTCTCTGCTGAAGTATTGGAACAGGCTTGATATGCAACAAATGTAAGGGAATATGGATAAAAATGTGGTGGCAATTACAGTAGGAGGCGACATTACCAATATTTACTAGTTTTTCAATTAATAAAGTAATTTGAAAAGTAAACAGCTTTGCAACCTACCGAACGCAAATGCAGCTGTTTGGTAATGAAAAAAACCCACCCCATTACTATGCACCTTGTGTAAGCATACAAAAGGAAAAAAAGGACCCACTTGAAATCAACAGACATATATCTTTCTTCTCTCTATAACTTCTATATAATACATCATTTCTATATAACTAAACTTATAAGCCCCTCAGAATTACAGGAAACACTAATAAACAATGAAAATGTGCTATTAAATGAAAATAATAGTAATAGCTAACATTAAAAACAATCCAATACCGACGTATTTCTGTTTGCAATTAAAAAGTCTCCATTTATTTTTTGTAAGTTAAAGTTTTTTGCTGAAAACAAATATTTCTGTGGCTAATAATTAAAACTATTGTGACAGAAGGTTATATTTTCCTAACTTTGTACAGTCTATTTGACTGTTCTAAATCACCATTAAAGAGTGGATGTTTATTCTATATTTTTGAAAGATGGCAGGAGAAATGGAAAAAGGAGGAAAGGGAGACAGGAAATCAAAATAGAAATGAAAATGTTTTAAATGTAAGAGTGAGTGAAATGTAACAACCCTTCAACAGACACTCTCAGAAGAAAGGTCTTGTTGTCGGCCCTATTTGCTTGCAGTTCTACAAGTGGTGTTAAATCTACTATTTAGGAAGACCACGTTTATACCTTTTTGAGTCCTTCTGTAGTCTTTCACTAGGTCCCTTGCAATTAACAGGGCTATGTAGTGACTTCTTTTTCTGGCCAAGAAAAGAGGCAAGGAGACACCCATGTCAGCTTTCTGGAGAAGCCAGAGCCCCTGGAGCCAGGTCTGTGCTGATTTCCCATGCTAGCTGACAGTCCCATGGGCAAGGTTTCTGTACACACAAAGTCCTAGTGATCCTCCTCAAAACTGAACATAATGTGTTTGCCAGCACTTGCACTGCAGCTGGAAAAAGGTATTAGAACTATAGATAACCTCTCCTCCCAACCCCAACTGTTCTTGCCAATGGTGAAAAAGGGCTCTGATTCAGTGCTTCGCCTGAAGTCCCAGAAAACCCTTTGCTGCTGAAAATAAAAAGCTGAGCTCTATTTTTTTCTTAGCAAGTCAAAGTGCAATACCACACCAACATTAGCAAGTTGATGCTTCTTCAGTCACCCCTCATTCCCAGCTCAATCTCCTGGTCCTTTGCACCAGCCCTGGTGCCTGTCTGATCCTTCACAGAGATGGTTCAGAGAGCTGAACTAGCAGTAACTTATTTGCTGATTTAATCTTATTTTCTGATTTTTAGCAGTAGCTTATTTTTCTGATTTTCAGTGACTCTCTGACCCACCTCCCTGTGGCATCAGATGACTGCTGGTTGCAGGACAGGTGGGACTGTGAGGCTAGAGGCAAACTTTCAATCGCTGCTGCTCACAGGTCTGTGACGCCAGGCATTGCTGCCACACAGCTATGCACCAGATGGGGTTTTTCAGTGATTGCTGGGATTCTCTTAACCCAAGCCAATATTTTATCGTTCCTGAGTAGTTTCTTAAACAAAACATTTTGATCTATCTCTTTGTCAAGTAACATAACAGAAAAAAGTACCCCACGTAACACAAAATACTCTAGATAGATCTCAGCTTTCTTTACATTTAGAGGTTCTTTTGCTTTCTTTTCTTTCCTTTCAGATGTCCTGGTTAGAGAGGGAGAATATGTTGTATAAGGATAAAGAAATTGGGGTTAAATGACATTGTTGACATTATTATTTATGCTTGTTCTAGAGTAAAATTCTGAATTTTCTGTGGCTATATTTGTGCTTTCTTGTACAAAAGCATACCATAACAGCTCCTGTTCAAGGAATTGATATTTTTCAATGAGAAGCTATATTCAGTACTATAGAAACAGACCTAAGATTTAGATATTCTATACATAACCCATAATATTAATACATATTATAAAATGCAGTCTGTTTTTAATAGTCCTGGGGGACTCCACATGAACAGAAAAATATATTGTGAACTCTCTCTATCAAAATAAGCAAAATCTTGTTCCTCTTCAAAATATTCCAAAATTCTCATTAGGTCTGATTGCATTTGGAAGATTCTGATGGAAAAAGAGAGAATTTAATTTCCAAGCAAACTAATGCACGGTACCCTAGAATCATCTATTTTTACAATTACATGATCAGTTATATAAAAACAGATAGCTCCTTACCATTGAGTAGACATCTTCAGGAAAGGTCATAGCTGTACTTGACTCTGTTCTGCTCTTTTACAGGTCTGATGCTCTGTCAAAATCCTGCAAGGACAAATACACCACAACATGGGCATGGCAGGGTTAGCTCTTAAAAAAATTAAGAGTGGCACTTTAATCTTTTCATATTTTAAAGTGAACTTCGAAATGGAATGCAGACATCTGTTGCATATTTACTTTACAACTGATGAATGAATCTCTCTCAATATGGATGTTCACTAAAGCAATGGGAAAAGAGCATTACTAAGTTTGCAAAGTCCGCATTCCAAAGTTAGGAAATGTCAGAGTTAAGGCTCCAGTTTCAACTCCAGCCCCCTGGACAAATGCATCATGACACAAATTTCAATTAGTTTCCAATCTCTACTTTTCTACAGCACCACTGCTTTACTGGATGGAAGCGCAGTATGAATCCCTTCTGGCTGCCCATAAAATATAAAATGATGAAAAACATTGTTGCACCAGCCAAGTATTATTACTTACACATCTCAGTGAAAGGTAGCTGGTGTATATAAATTCTTTGCATTTGTATGTGCTGTACATTATTGTGAAAGTTACTCCTCTCATGAGAATAATAGTGTCAATTAGGCTGTCAAGGATGAGCGAGCCCATCATGTGAGCTTTGACAGAATGCTTGGGTTGATTAGCTTCATGCAGTTATCATAGCTTAATATTTACATTTGAGTAGCTAACATTTTACAAAGTCTCTTTGAATCTTTTCTGCTTACAGAACTGCATTCATAAATATTACTTGTCTTGAAAAAGAAACAGCATCATATACTGCACATCACTTAAATTCGTTCATTTAAATAGGTTGCAGGCATAGTTATCAAATCAAGATTAAAGCACCATTTTTCCTTACTATATGAACAGGAAAAAACAAAGCAAGTCACTCTGCTTAGGACTGTTGAAGACAAGGCTGGGTTTCTCATTCCTGTATGTAGTTTCTAGGACTTGTCAAAAAAAGAGTGATATTTACTGTTTACACTACTGGGAAAAGTAAAATCTTCTACCTGTGGAAGAAAAAAGGCAGGAAGTGTCCTGTAGGCTAGAGCCCATGTCAGGCTCCGCAGCTGTCCTAATCCTTACAAGAAAAGGAAGGATTGGCTAACTCATCTCTTGGACACCATCTCTCTTTTCTTGGGGCACCCTTTTTTCCAAGCAGACATTTTCCATCTTGGGAACTGGACAGGAACTGATCTTCCCCTTCGTGTAGCCATAATGGAATGATGTGAACATACAAGGAGGTGTGTTATATACAGGAGCTGGCAGCATAGCTCCTGCTTTCCTCTGCAATCCAAAGGCAGAGCAGGGACCAGCAGGATCTGGAATGTGCTTTTTCCCAATTCATAAAAGAGATCTTAATTTTTTTAAATGATAATACAAGGTGTCAAAGACAGATTTCCTTCAGAAAGTCATGTATCGCTCTCAGCAGGGCTTTTAGTTTTCAGTGATTTCTGTTATATATGCCATCTGCTTTCAGTTGTGACCTGACCAAATCTCCTCCTGGATGCTATTTCAGGGCTGCATATCTTGGACATTGCAAGGTCAGAATTCTAGGCAAGGTACTATCACTGTGCCAAAAGATAAACACCTTCTCAATTTTCATTTGGTCTCTAGTCAAATTAACCTCTCATTGACTTCAACTCAGGACTCTGGAATTTTGCCCAAAATAAGAGTTCTAATAAAATGAATGAATATCCAGTATGAAAGAGGTTTCACAGATAGAAGCACAAAGGTATGCAGTGTTTTAAAACATTGAATAAAACATATCTTATCCCAAGTGCCTCCTCCACATGGCGGCAAACACACAGACTAGGTTTTCTATTTTGTGGCCAGAGTTTTCTGAATTCTTTTTCTGTTTGGGTCTTGTGCGTTCTCCAATGAGACTGTAGGGAAACTGGGTAGATGCTGAGCACCTAATGCGAGGCTGTTATAATCTCAGTGTAAATTTTAGTGTTTCCTTACCTGTATCTATCCATAGCATGAATGAGGACTGCCAATGGGCTAATCTAAAGCAAAGCAGTAAGTCATTCTCCCTCATACTATGACATTGAAGGAGATGTCATGGGCTCACTAAGTGAAGGATAGAGAAGGCTAGTGCCTCCTGTGTTGGGTTTTCATGACATCAAATCCTGCTGTGTCAGGGATACTAGATCACTGTTATGGGAATTAGTAACTATGTGGGAAAAGACAGGAAGGAGAAGTGTATTTTAAAAGAAAATTGAAAGAAAAACCTAGAGAGCAAATGAATAAAACATGACAGAAGCAATCAGAGAGGTAAAGGAGACAAAGGAAGCATTAAGGTGAAAATATTAAGTGAATGACAGAGAGGAAAAGATGCATGGAAAGTAAAAATGGAGATGTGGGATAAGGCAAGATTGTTAGGGACGTGGCCTGTTCAAGTCAATAGCTTGAATCTCCTCATTATGCACTTGCATTGCAGCCATGTCAGGAGCACAGACAGAGAGCAGGAAGGTGGCATGTGACAAAACACAGCATTTGGAAGTGAGACAAAGGATAGACTTGTCTGGCACCTTTAGAAAAAAACAGTCAGGAAAGTACGTCTCTGATAAACCGTTCTTGAATATACTGCCAGAAATGTAAACATAGCAGAGATTGATCTCAACTCCTCATTTTTCACACAGAACCTCTTTCCACTTCTCAGCGATTAGGGTCACTAAAGAAATGGTGGAGGAGAGACAGAAAGGCTCACATTAATTACAGATTTACTATGTCAACTTCATTATAATATGAAAGAACAAAAGCCAGTGCTGTGAGACAAGTAGGGAGAGCAGCTATAAAAACTGGAAAGGTCTGAGAAGGGGCCTCTCAAACTCCACATCCCTTACTGCTCCCTTTGCCAAAAAGTAACCAGGGCAAAGCTCCATTGAACTGGAGGCTGTAGCTGGGAATAAGAAATTAGGGAATAGAGTTCTCTCTTCCCTTATTCAGTATTGTGGACCATACTAACTTAGAAGATAACCAGAAGGGGATCATTGTAAAGAACCATAACTGCATTAAACCCACCCATACCTTCCCAGGTCTGGCAATGTGTGCAATCTGATATGGGTACAAGGGACAGATCAGTGGAAGGTATGTAAAGATATTATAACTCAAGATCTCCTTGTTCAATTCCCAGGATGAAGAATTACCAAAAATTCACAAATTACTTGAGCCCATCTTTACAGATCAAGGACATTTTTCGTGGGGGAAAAAAAAAAAAAGGAAGTCACTGGATTATAGTTATCACAAAGCCAGAGGGGAAAATTGCACAGTAAAGCAGTATATTTATATCTACAGAACCACAGAGAGCAAGCAAAACAAAATAAAAATAAAATACCCCTAAGCAGCCTAAATTGCATTGCAAATAAAACTTTGTATTAAGAGATACATTTGCATACCAGAAAAACTAGATGTGAAACTTACAATAACCACAGATCAAACCATTAAAAGTAAAAAGGGGTCTGCAGAAATCTTGATGGGGTGATGACTTAGAAAATACTTACTAAGGACTTCAAAATTTGACCTAATAATAGGATTTGCATGTCCAGTTTTAAAATGAAACCCCACGGAAGTCATTTTCTCTTGATGCATACACACACTTCAGTCTAACAGTAAAGGAAGAAATGTGAACACATTAAAGATGGAATATACCATGTAAGAATCCCAGAAGGACTTAACTGAGTTTAATTTAGATTAATAGGATACTATATAAATACTTCTTGCTTGTTAAGCACTTTTTATTAAGATATAACCACTGTCTAATACTTTTCCATCATTCACACTCCAAAAGCATAAAGAGAATAACAATTTCAAAAGTAATGAAATTCTGTTTTCAGAAAAGCAAGACATTCAAAGCTGGGCTTGTTTTTAAGCATGTAGAAATGTCATTCACCTACTAATTTTAGTTCTTGAAAGGACAGTTTAATCTTGTTGTTTTATCTAGCCTTAGCCAGCTGTCTGTGTTTCCTCTGCAGTCAGTGAAGAGCAACAAACACCTCCAGCAAACAGTTTGTCCATTGTAGAAGAGGAGACTGGAGTAAGTGGATTACGGCACTCTGATGGCATTTATGAATGTCTCCTTATTAACACTGATGTCATGCAGATGACAACCTGAAACCAGACTTGGACATTTACACAGCTGAAAGGAAGTTAGATGATCCTCAGCTCACAGTGAAGTTTTCAAAATCTCCAATCTCACAATACTAATTATTTCAAACTGTAGGTACATTTGCCCTCAAGCATCTTTGGATGGGACATTGGTTCTCTTAAATCATCTAATTGGTTTAGATTGTGTATTTCCTACTGTTTAGAAATACTATTAAATCAGCATGAGGACTGGAAGATATTTGGGAAAGAAAACCAGGTCCTAACTTGTCACTGCTTTCTGTTAAAAGAAAAGTATTAGCATACTCAGTTTCAACAGTTATTGTGACAAGATATTTGTGATTATTGCTCTACAGAAAGAGTGCACTCTGCTTCCTTTACCCTGAGCCGTGAGCAGCGCTGATCACTTCCCTTTGAAAATAGTGAAAGCTGCATATAGTGGGCTCCAAGTTTCAAATTCATATTTCATGAATATTTGCGAAATAGCTACTATGAACTGGAGCAGACATGATAAAAGATAGAAGGCAAAACACAAATATTTAAGTACAGAGAGAAGTAAAGGAACAGTGATCACTACTGGCAGAGAGAGCTATTTCCATGTACATTTATCCCCTCCAGAACTGTTGTATCTGAACATTTTTTTCAAAATTAAGTGGTATATCTGACACAGTATTCCAGGATGAGAACTATTATTTGCATGGTGAAAAGTGGGGTTCAGAGAGGTTAGAGACTTCAGCCAGAAAAACATTAATTAGTGTGCTAGACTTTACTGTCAATGGGAGCCATAAGCTTGACATCTACCTGGAGTTTTGCTCAATCCAGACCATAATTCTCTTCTCAGTTCTTCAAGGCAGCTAGTAACTAAGATGGATAAAAATTGTTATTTAACTGTGTACAAATTATAGCATTCCCATAAGACTTGATTTATTATGTATATAATCTTACTGATTGCATCTTTATTCAACACCATTAGAATGATACTGAGAATCAAAGAATTCAAACACAGCTTATTCTTACATTTTAAATCCACACTGAAACAGATTATTTTTGACACTTTTTAAATATGAGATAAAGACTTAAAAATACACTTTCTAATGGCTCCATAGTTGCCTGTCGCCACCCTGAACAGAGAGAATAACCGAAGACAGTCATCACAATATTTCTGACATAGCAAAAAGTTGGGGAACTTTCATTATTGTCCTTTTCCAAATCCTGTGCTCCCAAGACATAACTTAGAAACTGCTAAAACCTCTTTTGGATGGTAGACGTTTCCTATGCAGCTGTGGAAAAAATGTAGTTATGTAACCTGATTGGAAATATATTATGTTTATTTTTTCTATTGTTATTGATCCATAAGCAAAGTATCCACTAAACCTCCTAGAGGAAAACATGGTTAACTGCTTGCAGCCACTGTGCCTCAGTAGCTAGCAGGTTCCAGTCTTTCCAAGTTTAAACATTTTCAGAAGAGGATCCACACATCTGGATGATTAAATAATTTAAAACCTCAGGCTTTATGATACTCACCTATTACTTATTTCTTTTCTTTGGATTTGTTCTGAGTTGGTTTTTGAGGGCTTTTTTTGAAGCAAAGAAAATTCTCAAGGCAAAAGAGGATCTTCCTAAATAGTAGGCAAACAGTAAGCATTTCATTAAAAAATGACACTTTATCTGAAAAATGGAAATATGGTGTAAAATTCTGATTTCAGAAAGGGAAGTAGTGTCTGTGAAACCACCCATGAGCCCAATGTAATCAATGTGAACAGAATAAAATATTTATTGTTTTGTACAGTTCCAAATACCATGGCTTCCCTTTTTTACATATATCCACCTATATTTAGGCACAGCCCTCTTGCTTAATGTTAAGGGCTGCTTTCATCTGATGAGTTTTGGTGGTCTCCTTCCAGTTGAACAAATGTCACTGATTACGGTAAACAGATGATGAAAGCTTTTTGCATCTTTTGCGATCTTCAACATCAAAATATTGTAAACACCATTTTTCCTAAGGCTCATTCTCCTGCTCGATATCTTAATGGCATGTGTTTTAATCCTAGCATTTTCGGTTTGTGACAGAGTTCAGCTAACCACAGTATCCTCAATTCAACACCACCCACGGTTTCTATCCATTTTGTACTGTCAGAAGCACATCAAGCAGCCTCTGAGAGTAATCACATCAAAATCGATTTTCATGGCTGAGAGAAAAATAATGGAAATTTCTCTAATGTAGAAAATGTATGTGTTCCTTTTGGTTAACCAAAATAGACTATATATCAGGACTGTCAAAATTAAGTTTTCTTAATTCAGTGCTCTTCCCCAGACTTGTGTACAAATTACAAGCCCTCACTGCAGAATGTCTTTAACATGATATTCTGTTGGACTGCCTCAATGTGGTTCCCACAAAATGAACAGTCCACCCAAGTGATGGACTACAGATCATTCCCCATAGCAGATCTACAAGCAAATTAATCCCTGAATCTATACTGAAATGGCCAGCCAGGACTTTATACTTGCATGGAGCCTCATGAGGTTACTAGCTGCTGCACAAAGCCAACAGCAGGGTATAGAGGCCACACATGAAATCATGGGTCAGTTCTGTGCGTCTATAACCCTTCAAGAAATGTGAGATTCTGAGCAATATTATGCAAGCAAAGCTGAACAAAATTTTCAAGAAGAATACTTCAACAAGGATATTTTGTAAAGGAACAAGAGCCTCTTAAATATAATAGTTGTTTTTAATTGTTTGACAGCATTGTTGGAGAATCATGTTCAAATGTTAGCTTGGTGTTCTGAATATGCTGCTCATCTGTGACTGCTCTAATCACTTGTGCAATATTATGTACCAGAGTTAGATTTGCCTACCTCCTTTAAATGGATTTGAAAGGTTGAAGTGGATGTTCATGATCTTACTTGTAGAGATTCTGGTAGGAGCCAGAAAGAGAGAAAAGGCTAAAATAGCTCACGTTATTTCCTGGGGTTATCTTAGAACTAGGTGCTAGAGAAGAGACTGGCAGCAGTAATAGCCAGGCACATGTATTTGGGATGCAGTAAGAGCATTTTCTATGGAAATACACAGGAATCTTCTGAAGGTAATTACAGATGGCCATAAATATTTATTAAAATTTGAAAATGGATATGGTAGTAACCTACATTTTAAAACAGGATTAGCTCATTAATCTGAAAAGTGCCTTTTGTGGTGCATATGGAAAAAAATAGGAGTGGGAAGTTATGATTTAGAAAGGCTTTTGTTGTTGCTTTGCTAAGGAGACATAGTCTAAATGAAATTACGATGTCATGAGTGAAAACTTGGGTTAGAGAGCTTTATCCAGAAAGTAGTTCTCGGATTATGTTCTGCAACAGTCTGTTTTGGATTTTGTCCATTGTCACTAAAAATTCAGACAGTGGAATAAAAAATATGTTTATTAGAGCTGCTGCTGATGCAAATATGGGAGGGATCACACATTTAGGGACAGAATTAGAAATCAAGATGGTTTTCATGAATTGAAGAAATAGTCTGAAAAATATGTGGTGCTGTTTGGTAAGTAGGAAGTATTAATGACAAGTCAGAATGAGCAGCTGCATTATACAAGAATCAGAGCAGCTGATCAGTTCAGGAACTGAGGGCATAGAGGGTTATAAGGGGAACATGGATAGCAACACCAAGCTGGTATGACAAAGGTTAATGTCACATTAGGCCACGCAAACAAAAGTTTAACAGTAAGGGATGTGGAACAGTTCTTCCTGCATGCCTCATCCTAGTTAGGCTTAGTTAAAATAACACATCCAGGTTTGGATGATGTGCTCCAGCAAGAAGAGGGACTTGGGGAGATGTCCAGAGCAGAGCAATCAGAATGAGCAGAGCCCTAGGAAACACGATCTAACAGAAAAGATTGAAAGCCTGAGTTATTAAACTTAAGAAAAACTGTCAGGAGACTTGACAAGGCTGTTGCACAGTGGAATGGAACAATAAATTCTCCATGATATTTCACAGGCTAAGAAGAGATGATCGTAAATTACCACACTGAAGACTCAAGTTACAATTTAGGAATGATTTTCTAAATATAAGGCAGTGAGGAGATGACTGAGCTTCCACTGTCAGGGACCTTTATGAACAGGCTGAGCAAGAACAGCACAGATTTAACACATCTCACCCATAACCAAGGGGGTGGACCAGAGGAAGCTTTTTCCAGCTCTATTTTTAAATGAGCTGATGACTGTGCACTTAAGCTTCTGTGCACAAGTACTTGGACAGGTCTAACCAATTAACTTGGTCATGATGGTATGCAGCATCTCTTCGTGACAGAAACACCTGAAAAAAACATCAGGTGGTGTTGTCAGCTCCTGCAGTTTTACTTTGGCTCAGCTCCTGAACTCATACAATAACAAGAAAACCTTTCTTCTCACAGAGAGGGGAAAAAAAAGTAAATTTCTAATCTTGCCTTTGTGAAGAAGAACTTGAAAACTTGTCTCCAAATAGCTTAAAAAATCAGATGACAAAGAAAAAGGGACAATGTTTCTACATCATTAAATTCTCATGGTTTTGGGGGGGCCTGACTCACAGTTTTTCAAAGGAGTTGGCATTAATGGTAATGGGCTAATTTGAATAGACAAATTTAGAAATTGATATTCCTGAACTTCCTATTATAGAGAAGGCAATACTGCCTGAACAGCAGGTCTATTTCAGGAAATTAAAACCTCCCCATATCCTTTCAGATGACTTGATCGTTTCTACATTTCAGTCAATGTTACACAGGGGACATTGCACAATGCTTAACATGGTGGCAGAAAATTCACCTAGCAGAGAATCATGAAGGCACAGTGTGTCTGCTGAAAGACTCTCCAGCTGGGAACAGACATAATAGGGGCACAAGGAATTAATTTTTGGGCAATCTCTGTTTGGAAGTTGTTGCCTCATTAACAGTACTTCTTCCACAGGGTGGGTCTGGGTAGAAATTGCATGCAGAAGAGCAGCTCTCTTCTGCACCAAACAGGCCCAGACATCTGCATTCTCAAAAGACACACAAGTTAAAACATATTTTAGATGTCAAATGTGAGATTTGTTTAAGTGAGTTTCTGTCTGCAGAAACACAGAAAGCTCAGGACAGTGTTTAAAAAAACCTAAGTCAACCAACATTCAAGATCTTTTTCTCTTCAATAGTTGTGATCTTCATTATAGATTTTATTTTCCATTCTTCCACCATATGTCCTTGCTGAATGTTTCTATTTCTACTTTCCTGGAAAATGGGCATTTTCTGTCATTGCTTCCCTCCTCACAGATAGAGAGAGGTGGGAAAACCAGTGCTGTGACAGATCCCTTTCACAGGATGAAAAGAAAAATAGTGGAAAAGACCTTTCTGATTCAATAGTCAATCTCTTGCAGCACTTCCTTCATTAAGACCTGGTGTAAATGTCATGCATGTTTTAGAAAGCTATGATTATATTATTACCATGATTGGGGCATTTTAAAATGCTGCTTAGGCTCCACTGGACTTGGTCAGCCTTTACATTATCAAAGCCCTTCTACAGGATCTCTTCTTTCCACTTTCACAAATTTCTATGAGGCTCAAAATGCAGACACACCACAGAGATGTCTTGACTACTGCCAGCTTCTACCTCCTGAGACTTGATGTTTTTCCTGTACCTTTATTTCTACATTTAAAAGGTCTTCCTGTATCACATATCTTCCCCAGGTATTGCTAATCAACTTGTCCTTTGGCTTTTTCTCTGCTAAGATGAAAAAATGAGTGCTGTAATTCTCTCTAAGTGAGCAGTATTTTTCACACTCTGAAGCATTTTCTGTAGCTCTTTTTCTGAATTCTCACCCAATTTTTGTCATCCTTCTCAAAACTCAAACTTCTCAGGAGACTCCAGCTGAGACAGCCATTCCATTTTGCTCCTCTTGCTCCAACTACCATCAATAAGGCCAGAAGCCACTGAAACTCCCCTGACAAGCAATAGCTGTCCTGCTGCTTCCGCTGCAATTGCTTGTTTCTTGAACTTTTCAGTTCACCAAAGGAAAGCAAGAGGATCTCTGGAGCATTCAGAAATGCAAAGAAAGGGAAAGAGAGTTGTTCTTCCTTTGTTGGGGCAAAGAAGCTGTGTACACCCACACGATCTCTAAGCTTAGTATCTTCTTAGAAACAGCTGTGATCTGAAACCCTGACAGAGAAAGTACAACAGTGGGAGTTTGGGCTCCACGACTGCAGGAGGGGGGAACTCTTCCTGGAAATCCTTGGAGCACAGCATTTTGCTCCCAGAGCTGGATTTAACTGACTGAATGCAAATATGCCCTTAAGTTACATCTAAAAATGAGGATTCTCTCTGCAAATGTTAAGCACAGTTATAATGATTCGTACATAAAGAATAGAGACCACAGAGAAACATCTATTATTGTTGCTGCAAAACACAGTAGCAACTCATGAGAGTTTTACTTTTATTATTCATGTTGCTATTAGGAGTTGCATTATTACTAGATCCTAGCTGGCACAGATGGCTGCTGTGCTTTGAGGTCTGCTTTAGTCATGTTTTTAGCTGCTTTTTTCTGCAGATTTTATAGGGTTTGGGCTGATTTTAGCTTCCTTCATTTGCTTGATAATTGTTTTGGGTTTTGTTTTAGTTTTTTTCTTAATTAGCAGGAATATGTTCATGTTTATAGTGTGCTTTATTCACTCTTTTTGAACTTGTGGCAACCAGAATCAGGAATGCAATTATACCTTCTGTTGTTTGTGTGGGACAGGCTCAGGCCAGATGCTTTGATGGCGGCAGCAATTTTCCTGGAAGGTCAGTATCAATTTTCTGGCACTGCTGGACTGGTATTTCTCACCTGTTGATAGATGTCCACCTTGTGAATCATCTTTCCCAGCACTGATTCTGTTTACTGCTAGAGCGAGGGTGAACCTCTCACCCAAATGTTTCCATTCCTCTGAGACCCTCTATAAAATCACTACCTGAGCCCTGGTGAAGGTTTCTGCTTCCTGGGCTCCTCCACGCACGCTCGTCTCAGCCATCCCCTCCACTGCTGCCGTATTTTGCTTGCCTAACAGGTCATCTGCACCCAGTCTCTTCTGATTCCACTTGCCTTCCAGTTATTGCCTTTTGAATAATTAGAAACATCAGGAGAGGGTTACTTGCACTGCTGTCCATGGTCAGCTCGTGTTGTGGCTATGACTGAGCAGAACCTACTGGTAAATGTTTATGGTCTGTTAGGCAGAAATTCAGGCTCAGGCATAAACAGCTGCACCTGCACTGTGGTTTGCTTTGGCTACATCATCACAGCTCAGTGGTAAGAGATCTGGGTGCAAGTGCCAGCTTTCCTCTGAAATGGTGCATGTGAGCTAGGGAATGAAGGGTGGTGTGCCCCCATACACTTTCTGCCCTGCAGGGCCAGTACATGGCCTTCAAATTCAAGCACAGACTGACTTCTAGACCTGAAATACATTGTTCAGTCATCATCATGCAACGTTTCCACACACTTACATGGCATAGTGTAGTCTTCAGTTATTTCCCATAGTCCTGTTCTTTGATTGCTGAATATGTAAGGAGGATTCACAAAAAGCTTCAAGTACTGCCCATGGTTGCACTACTTCTTCTCTTGGTTCCTCTGGAGGTCACCACCCATTTTTGATAGGTAAAGAAAGGGTTTAAAATACAAAGTTTGGCAGTGAAATGTTTGATTTTTTTGAAAAAATGAGAGCTTTTCATGAGTATGTGGTAAAAATTAGTTTTGAAAATCTGAGTGTCTCAACTCTCCAGCTGCAGGAGGCAAGAAATTAATTACTAGTGTCATACGATAGTTTTCAGTGTTATGACCAAAGGGAAAATATCTCACTTAGGATGCACTAACTTACAGTAATTGGCTCCTAATCTTTTTCCATAGGATTTAGTAACTCATTTTTAAAATCCATGGCAGTGGTTTGCATACTGTGGCAGGGGGCTGGGTCCCCACAGCTTTTACCTGCTCTTCACACTAGCCTGACAGTAGTCTATGAGCCAAAACTATAATCCCAGTTCCAGATGCCCCTATAATTTGGATCTGGATAAGAATTTAGCAGATCGGGCCATCTCTAATTACACTGGACAAATTATTGGATAATTTCTTCTGCTTTATCTTTGCAATTCACTGGAGCAGTTAATTTCTCCAAAAGCAGGCACATCCTTTCTCATCAGGAACCCCTTTTTGGCCCTCTTCATGTGAGTTTCTTATATTAAAAACAAACACATGCCCACACACACACACACAGAGTTTTGCTTTTATTGTATTAATGCTACCTGAGAGAATATGAGATGCTTAACAGAAATTTGACTTTAGCCACTTGGTAATCTGCCACTTCGTGGAAGCAAAGGAGTTACCTTAGTCCATATGTTTCCATAGGACAGAGCTGGTAGGCAGCAAGGAAGAGCTGGAAGAGAAAAGAACTGATGGCAACTGATCTGAGTATTCATTTTGTGGTGTCATGGAACACAAACTTCTGGCTTCTGTTTCTGAAGTTTCTGTTTCTCTCTTGCCTATAATGGAAGCGAGATATTCATCGGTTGCCACCTCTGGTATTTACATTACCTTTTCTTTCCCTCTTGGATATTTTTGCTCACTAGAGGTGTACCCCAAGTCATTATTTTGAAGACCTTAGCTGAAACATATTTCAGCGATCCCTAAGGGTACAAAGAGATGCTTAAGATACAGAGAGGTTAAATCTGGTACAGACTAAACAGAAACAGAAGCAGGATGTTTGTGCTAGGTAGAAGTACCAGGCTGTGGTTCTATGGTCACCCAGAAGCATGGTCAGATATAAAGCTCTGGAATCTTGCTGCTCTTCAGTGTTCTCTTATTCTCTTTCCTCCCATCCATACAAAACAAAAAATAATCTGCTGAAAAAGAAGCCATGTTTTCACAAAATATCCCAGAAAAAAACCCTTAAATATCATTCTGCTTTGCTTTATATTGGTTGAGCATTGCATTTTTTATTTTGAAATGGGGAACCCCAGGGGTTTTGTCTGAGACTTCCAGGGGAGTAATAATGGCAGCTATACATTTTGAAGCTGTTGATTGTGATTTTCTAGTTTCAAGTGTTAAACCAGCATTATTACTTAGGAAGTTCTGGCCTCTTGACTGCGCTGCAGAAATGTATGCCTCTCTATTGCATAATATTTTGGAAATGCATGCTTCATTGAAGTGTCATTGATTTTCAACTAAAATGAAAATGCCCTCATTTAATGCTTTCTTAAGAGAATTACAAAGGAGGCTGGAGAGGGTTTGGACAAAGTCGTTATTAATTGCACATCACAAAATTTGGATTTATATATTTTTAATGTAGAAGTTCTTCACAGCTCCTAAATCAAAATGCTGTTCTAAAATTATGTCTAATTTTATAAATGGAAAGACCCTATTTTGTTCAAGACTTTTAAATTCCTTTGCTTTGTTCAACAAACCTCTATACTTGCTGTGAGGGGATTGCTGATTGCTTTGTCAGCAAGACCAATGATACTCAATCTTTGATTTCTGATTCATTTGCTTCTTCCTTCCCTTTGATGAAGAGAATAAACGTCTAGCTTTTCGTCTCCTTTCAAAAAAATTTCTCTCGCCTCTCATTTCCTTAGTAGTTGAGAGCGTTTTATGTGAAGCATTCTGCCTGCCTTTTGGACTATCTCCTCCTCTTCTGAGCTCAGAGCTGGGTGAGTACTTTATAGTCTTTCATTAGAGAAAACAATTTTTTTTCTGTTTCTGTCATTGGCTCTGGTGTTACGGTGTCAGCTTTGCCTCTGACCACAATGCTCCCTGGCTTCCCTTTGGCTGTTTCCTCAAGGTTTTGCCTTGGCATTCCTCTGAGGTGTCCAGGTCTACCCCTGTTCTGGTAGACAATGGATAAGAATTTCTGAAACAGGAGACTGAGATTATGGAGGCAATCTTGGAGCAGGGCCTAGCAGTCGCTGTAAATTAGGCCTGTTGACCTTGGTGTTTGCTTATAAGTTTCTGCTAGTGCCAAAGGGCAAGGCCGCAGCTTAGTTACGAGCACAGAGGAGCACCTTGAGTGTAAAAAAACACTGTGAAGTGGTGACAGCACCCTCAAGAGGGGTATCTGGTGAGCAAAAGCAGCAGCAGCAGTCCACTGTCAGGTGTGGCAGCAGCTTGACAAAAGCCAACCAAAACCAGCCTGTTTTCTACCTGCTCCAATGTCTTTCAGCAGGCGGAGAGCCTGGGGATGCCCCAGCTTGGCCCTGGGATCACCCGCCATGTGGTCCCAGCCTCTACACTGCCCTCCATGGCTTTCCTCCCAGAGGAAGATGGTCAAAGGGCTGGACAACCTGCCTCATGAGAAAACACTGAAGGAGCTGGGTCCTTTCCCACTGTAAAAGAGAGGGATCATCACAATATTCATGCAGTTCAAGGCCAGCTAAAAGGAGAACAGAGGGTCTCTTTTCACAAGGAACAAATGGAGAAGACAAGAGGCAATGGGTACAATTTGCACCAAGAGAGGTTTCATCTTGGCATAAGAAAGGAATTTTTTATGGTAAGAACAGTCGTTCACTGGAATAGGCTCCCTGGAGTTCTTGAAGGCTCCAAGATGTAATTGGACTGGCTGTTAGACAAAATCATCTAGGCTGCCTTTCCCACAGAAGGATGATCTTTTGAACTCCTTTCCAACTTCAGCTATTCTGTTGTTCTCTGTCAGGAAAAAGAGAGGTCACCCAAATGAGGGTGATGAAGTACTGGCACAGGTTGCCAGAGAAGCTGTAGCACACTCTTCTGCATTCCTGGAAGAGTTCAAGACCAGGTTTAAGGGGTCCTAGAGCAACCTTGTCAAATGGGAGGTGTCCCTGTCCATGGCAGAAAGGTGGAACAAGATGGTCTTTAAGGTCCCTTCCCACCAAACTCTTCTACGAGTCTATGAATCTATGATAAGTGATTGATTACCTTTATCTGTCATTGAAGAGTTTTGGTGTCTGAGTCCATGTAGTCTCCACTCTGTCATTTGATCTTAACTCTGACCCAGGCTCCTGAAGTTATATCTTATTAACTTTTGAGAAAGTCCCAGATATACCATCAAACTCAGTGCCAAACAAACAAGTCAAAAGGCAGTTCTTGTCTTCCTGGGTATGATTTAAATCAAAACAAGGTGGATACCAAATGGGAGAAATGCACTACCAATATCTCTGCTTAAAGGTGAAGAAGGGGGGCTCTGTGAAATCACAGAATTATTTAAGTTGGAAAAGATGTCTGAGATTGTCAAATCTAACCTTTGGCTGATCACCACTTTGCAAACCAGACCACGGCTCTAAGTGTCAAGTACAGTTGTTTTTTGAACACTTCCAGGGATGGTGACTTCACCACCTCCCTGGACAATCCATTCCAGTGTTTAACAACCCTTTCCAGGAAGAAATTCCTTCTGATGACCAACTTCAACTTCCGCTGGTGTAGCATGAGGCTGTGTCCTCTCATCCTGTCACTAATTGCCTCAGAGAAGAGGCCAACCACCACCTTGCTACAACCTCCTTTCAGATGGCTGTAGAGAGTGATAAGGTCCCCCCTGAGCCTCCTTTTCTCCAGGCTACACAACCCCAGCTCCTTCAGTCTCTTCTCATACAGCTTAGTCTTTAGAACCTTCACCAGCTTCATTGCTCTTCTCTGGACATGCTCTAGCACCTCAGTGTCTTTCTTGAAGTGAAGGGCCCAAAACTGAACACAGGACTTGAGGTGCAGCCTCACCAGTGCTGAGAGCAGAGGGCACAGAGCAAACTTATCAAGGATTGGGCAGCATGTCTGAGAAAACAAGAGTTAAAGCACAACAATGGGATTACAACCATCTTATGGTGTTAGAATTGTTAAAGCTTGCCATATTTGGCTAAAATGTTAAAAGCAGACTTCATATGATCTGTAAAAGAGTTACACTATATTGTAGCTAATATGAATTATCAAATACTAATGGTTTAGCTAATAATAAGATCTTTGGCCTGGGAAGTCTTGCCCACTATGCTTTATTGCTTTAAAAATGTATGGGTGCTTCCTCTGAAACTCTGAGTACAGCTATATTCTACCCACCTCAGTAATTGCTGATCTCAACAGAAAGAAAAAATGTCTCATTTCAGAGACACCTTACCAGATTTGGGTTTGCACCATCTCTGGACAATGAAGAGGTGTGAAGACCTCCTTTTTGTCATGCATCTCACTGGACAACACAATAACAATCTTTAGGCACAACTCTTGCACCAGGATTCATTAGCTGTGCTCCTAGAAAACCTGCTGGTTTCATTCAGTCTGTAGAAACGTAAAGAAATATGTACTCAGAAGTCTGCACGTGAGGCCAAGATCAAGGGTGTATCATAACTGTGGTATGTTTTATAAAAATCTCTGCAGTGTGAGGAAGAAAAATCTAAATACTGATTGCAAGGTTTGATCAGCTGAGCTTTTCAGAGGA
The DNA here is from genome assembly GCA_013397115.1 of Edolisoma coerulescens. NCBI lineage: Eukaryota > Metazoa > Chordata > Aves > Passeriformes > Campephagidae > Edolisoma > Edolisoma coerulescens. Next base: position 1,643,561 of record VWZW01002475.1, on the reverse strand, counting down.
AATTTCAATCCCATTTGTCATGATATTGATTTTTTCCTTTGCTTTTTGAGTAATTATTTTCAGTTATTCTTAGCTGATTGCTTCACTTTGAACTACTATCAGATATCAGATTTAGGGGGGTTTATTTAAATGTGAGAAAATGTTCAATTTAAGAAGGATTATAAACTCAGATCTGAAAGAGAAAGCTCGTATCTGTCCTTCCAGGAAAAAAAGAAAACAGAAGCACTTTCTACTCGCCAGTATGGCAAGTAAGGCCATTCAAAAGTGTGAGAAAAGTTGAACATGTTTTATTATGTTCAAAGGTGCAAGATAGCTTATCAAGTCTGTAATTCATTACACGCTTTAAGTGCTATTTACCTAGATATCATTTCCAAATACAGCCAGAACATTTGTAAATATGTAATGACATATCTTTATTGCAATAGGTATTCTGCATGATTCAGCAGGATATTGGGTAGCATATTCAAGGTTTGCAGCTATATCAGTAACGGTTGGTAAATTTGGACAGATGACATACTGCTCCTTACTATCTTCATATCCTGCTCCTACTTTTTTTTTTTTTTCTTCAAAAAGAGTGCATGAATTACCTTAAATGCCTCCTGAATATTGCCCCCTTAAAAAGGACTTATTCGGAAATCTGTGTCTATTTCCTCTTGTGCCTTAGCACACCCGTAAGAAGAGCCTGGCTCCATCTTCTCTACAAGGTGTCTAAGGCCAACATTAAGGTCTCCCCTTGTCTTCACTTCTTAAGGCTGAACAGCCCAAGTTCCCAATGTTTGTATCAAACACCTCAGCTCCCTGAATAATTGACTTTAGAACTTCTCAGGGTTATGAGGCCAAAATATGATAAAGTTATTTTTCATGATGACATAACTGAGATTTCTTAAATGATGCTACAGGAACTGATAAACATGATTGTGTTAAGGGAATCAAAAAAAAAAATCTTATATTATGTTCCTCTGATTAATTACAGAACTGAGAAAAACAGCAGTTTAAAAAAGATTTAAGGTATTTGCTTGCACAAGCATTACTCAGAGCCAGCTTTATTTTTTAAGTATGCAATTTTTCTGTCAGTCTATAATGTCGTACTGTGACTGGGTAATATATCTTGTGGCTTTACAGACTCCTGGCATGACATACTCTTTGAGACAGTAGATCTTAATAGATCCTTCTGCATTAATCCTGACTAATGAGCAGATGAATAGTTAATTTAAAATGCTTCACACAGACTTTGACACAATACACCATTGCAGCTTCACTGTGTTTCTTGCTTTGTCGTAGATGAACACAACTTAACTTTCATTTTTTCCATTAGCTCACTATGGTTGAAAAAGTTCCATTACAGTTTACCAGATCACTGATCTATGAACTAAACAGTATTTAAATATTTCCAGATTTGATTTGCTATGGTATATGATCTCCTGTGCCTTCACTGAAACCGTATAGTAAAAGAGCCATTATGTGATATCTTCAGTCACTGATCCAGCAGATCATTAAGAAGTTTTTCCTTCTGTGTGCATTAGGCTTTAAGGGCTTGTTTTTTTTCTAGTGTTCGGATGGTGCTCTGCATGAGGGGAGGCGCTTTGACATGGGCGGTTCTTCAAGTGCAATATGTACAGTATGAAACCATATGCAGCAGCCCATATCAAGTTAAAATAACATCTTCTCTGTCTAAAGAGAACCTTGTTTTTATCTCCTGAATTATACATTCACCAGCTTCTGATGACACTGTACATTTAAAAAGTGCTGGCAGGTGTAAAAGGATGCTAAATGACAAGAATTTTGAGTCATACCAGAGAGGAATTCAGCCCTCCACTCCTTACTGAACTCTCAATAAGCTTCACTTGTGGGGCAAACTTCTGCTAATGACCCATAGAAAACCAGGAAAGAACTCTAAATAGCAATGGTGTCATACATCTACAGAATTTGGATTCAATCACACCAAGATCTCAGTCATTGAAGACTAATTTTTTACAACTTAGTATTTAAGACATTTGGTCTTCAGTAGCAAAGGAATGGTCAAGTCTACAGAGGGTTTAGGGAATAATTATTGCTCTGATCAGTAATGATTTTGTCTTGTTTCATTGAGCCAAAAGCACATTGTTCTTTCTCCAGCTATGCAATTTTAGGCTACTTCTTTAAAAGAGAATGTATTTTACAAGAGGGTTTTCTTTAACTTTTCAAATTTCTGTGCATTCTTCAAATTTCTGCAAATTCTTCACACAAAAAATATATATAAGCAAGCATTATTGTTATTTTTGAACTATCAATATTGTATTACAAAAAATGCATCAAGCCAATATTCTTGGTCAAGCCAGTCATTTGGACTAAGATCATTTGCCATGAAAATGCGAAGTGCCATTTGCCAAAAGTAGGGACCCATTTCAGTGTTCATGGTTTTGAACAAAAATTCAACCAAATATTTTTCCCTTCAAAAATTTGTATGGCTAGAAACAAATACCAGGCGCTCCAAGGAAACTGCAGGAAATCACAAAGAGGATGACCGAGGAAAAACATACCCATACTAGGCAATTCTTTCTATAAAACATAGCTTAAATCAAATATGTAAGTTAAGGGCCAAAATTTACTTCCCTTTTGGTTTAAAAATGTGTTCTATCTAGTATAACAGTATTTTGTGGAATATCTTTCTGTAGTTCAGATGCTTCTCAGTGGAATCAAATGCACAGATTAGATTAGGTGAGAGTTTCTTGAGAGATATTTGCTCAGCTGTAAAAACATTCTAGACAGAATTACCAAGCTGGTAGAAATTACAAAGAAATCAGTCATGGTAATTAACTTCCTTCAGGACTCTCGTGTGTCAGAACCGAAATGTTACTCTTTCATAGATCTACCTCAGGTATAGTATTCCACCTAGAGCTGATAGAAAAAAATGCTCTATTAGTAAAGCAGAACATTTATAAATATGATAAAGTTGATGTTCAAGAGAGCTGAACACCCACTAGGACTGATTGCTGTACTACTTTGATGTCCAAGTTTAAGGCTGCCTGTACAACTACATTCCACTTTATTTTGAAACTGATTACGAAAAAGAAAAAGTGTCTTACCAGCAAGAGGTATTATTTTCCTTCCAGTAATAAAAAAATGCTACATTGGAAAACTACAGGGACACCGACCAAAGAGCAATAAGGAAAGATCAGGAGAACTTCTGAAACATTAATGATGTCCTTCTGCCAAAGCTTGTAAAAATGTGCTAAAACTTTGAGTATTCATGAACATGGCAGCTTGAGATTTACCTCATCTCATCAACTCCCTGGGCTAAGTTTTCACTTACCCAATATTTTTCCCAGACGGGATCTCGGCAGGATTATGAGAGATAAGAGGGAAAGACATGCATTCCTTAGCCAAGAGATAATTAAACAGAGTCATCAAGGCCAGACCTCTGACTGGGCTGTGAAATCTACTGCCAGATGTTGCAGATACATCTGTCTCAGTACTAACAGGATCCCTTTTATCACAATATCTAAGCATTTCACAAATATTAATGGATTTCCTCTCTGGGAAAGGACTGTTTTTCCATACTAGCGTAGTACAGGACAGAGCTGAAAAAATAACAGTCACAAAGTGTGTATTATTTGAGTTTTGCATTTTGCTTTCTAACTTTTTCTATTTGTTTTTTTTTTTTTTGTACATAGGGGAAAAAAACACCTCAAACTCTATGAAGCGTGAAAATCTATAGATATCTAGTTGCTTCCACACAGCAGACTTTCCTCCATTATACTTAGCTATTAAACAATAGAGCATTGGCAAATGGTGAACCATTTATTTATCATTCACTTCAATATATTTTTAGGCCTGCAAGTCTTACATGGTGCAGTGGTAGGTAGCTGTGGCCTAAAGACTGAAAAACTGAAAGAAAAATATCAAGGATTTTCTATACACACACACACACATATACGTACATACATATTAACGAGTATAAACCAAAAAATATTAGCTATAATTATGTATTAAAAATTAAGTGCATATGCAAATTTAAGTTTTTATTTAATTTAAAATGTGGCTGTATGTACTTAAGATTACACACACAGGTACCTTATATTCCTCCTATTTCATAACACATGGGAGTTGCCTCACATATTTTGAATAGCTTGGGTTGTCTGTCCTGAACTTCCTGCACTAAACTGAATGGGATGTCTGAGAGAGTGAAACTTCTGCTTCTTACATTACTTCAGCTTTTATATATTGCTGTGTGTCATCATCTGCACTGTGCGCAGGGACAGAGAGAATGGGAAAGGAAAGGTGGGGAAATAGCATCATATCTTGTACGTTGTGTCAGAAAATTGCATTCTTCTCTTCAAAGATCCAAGCAGGCTTTCCTTAGACCTCCCAGACCAGTGGAGAAGAACTTGTATGCACATTTGAGAGCAAAAATGGGACACTTGCATCAGGTTTGGCATTAAATAACCAATAACTGAAATACCACCTGTAAGAGATCACTAAATATAAACAGCCAGGTGCTGCAACAAAATGCAAAATCATTTGTTTAAATGTCTGCAACACTGCATTTCAGTAAATTAGTACATCACAATTAGAGATTTTCATTGCTTGTACCAAGCAATGTGCTAGTAAGTGGGCTGTGAGGTTCATTCTTGCCAACCCTGAAAGATGTCCAGGTTGCAGTAGTTGCTACTGTGAATAAAAAGTGTGTGTTTTCTGTCACCTTCTGGTGTCCAAAAAAGAGGTAAATTTTCATGCACTTACAGAATAAAATGGACTTGATCAGACCCTGCCTCAGACATGCCAGCCTTCTCCAACAGCTACAAAGAGAACCCAAATGGTCATGTAGACAGGGCACAAGTTATCTTTAAAAGCTGAAGAGGAGGGGTAGGGAAGCTTCACTAATTCAGTCAAATATGAATTAAAAGCCCTTTGAGGAGGAATCAGAGCAACCTTCTGCTCTCCTTGGGAGCAGAGGGAATCTCTCTGTCCTGGGGTCTCCCATGCATGAGCTGAGGTCAGCTGTGTGATGGATGGGCTGACTTGGGATGTCTCCCCACTGACAGCCATGGCAGTTGTCAATCTCTGCCAGGTCTCACCCTCTACACTGAGCAGGGAAGGTCAGTTTACAGTATATGAAGACTAGACTGAAGTATACTAATCCATTATGTGTTTTCCTAAGCATTGCTTGCCGGATTCAATGATAGCATCGCATATATCACATACAGGCAACTGCTACTGATTGAGCTGGCATTTCTGCTGCTAGCTGAAGGTGGAAGTTCACATGTTAATTAATGATGCAACCCTTGCTACACAAATACTTCTGGTTTAAGAAAATTCTTACAGCTGCATACAGAGTTAGGATGAATTTTTGAAGAAGATTCTAGATAAATTACAGTTTGTTATTAATGATTTGTTCGGTGTACACTGTATATAACTGTACACATGGTTATTGTATTCCGGATGAGTTCTGGATTTTGCCACTCTGTTCTTATTGATAAAATAATCCGTTTGCTTTTTTTATCTTGTACTACGAGTTTGGTTAGACCTTGTTGGAACTTAAGAGATTGTTGAAAATAAGGCTTTTGCTTTCACATTTGAGCACAAGTTTTACCTGACATTATATTTTCAAGTGCGTTTTTTTAAAAATTCACTTTAGAATATGAATTAGTTTCTGGTCACTAAATACATTTACAGTTGCTAAACATTTCCCTAGAAACTGGGGAAAAAAAACCCTGTTTTGGGTCCATTTAACCACCAGTAAACTCTGATTCTGAGACCAGAATAATAATGATATACTTCTGATATCAATACATTTGAAAAATACATATACTTTGGACCTTGTGGCTTTTTAAAATACGCTTCCCAAGATTAGTTGTTTCCTGTGATGATGTATAATGCAACTGATGCTATAAAGTACTTTACCAGGTCCTTTGGGCACTGCAAGGACTTTTAGCACCAGTATTTTCTGATCATGTGCTGCCTCTGTGCTCTCTACTGTTTTCAAATCGGAAGAGGAAAAACAGCCCATGAAGAGCTGCATGTGTTGGGAATTACATAAAAGCCATGTTCATTGTACTCTTGGAGACAAAGGTAGAATCTTGTTTAGTGTGTGCAGATTTAGTTGTCAATTATTTATTTAAAATTCGTAATTTGTGCCAGACAGATTGAAGGCCTTGGCTACATTCCCCAGCAAAGCAAACACATAAAACAAAATAAGTGTGGTTTTAAGTACATTCAGTACATACTTTGGATGGAAATATTCCCTAGTTTAGCCCTGATCTTTGATTCCCAAAGCTGTCCAATTCCAAGAGGAGCAGAAAATTGCCCACACATCAGGATGTTAACTGTTCTTTAGTTATTTATCATATTTAGTTATGTACCTTTCAAGTTATTTACTGATGAAAGAATTCATAAATTCCTCATTAATGCAAATATTTTAGGATCTTTGTTAGATCTAACCCTCCACTGTGATCCAATGGTTTTGACCTGTTAGAAGCCAAATTACATCAATTTGCTGGAGCAATGCACTGGAAGATTTGGATTGCTGTAAATATTTCTATACCCAGATATATTGCTCCAAACTGAACAGTATAGGTTAGTTTCCAAAAAATGCATGCAGTACTTACTTGTTAATTTCTTAACATCTTCTTCATTTTTGGGCAGAGATAACTCAGAAAAATCAGAGGTTTCACTAATATTTTCTTCATTCAAAAAAACTTCAAAATGGGATTCAAAAAAACTTCAAAATGGGATTCAAAAAGCATTTTATTAGCTAAATTAGACTTTGCCAGGGAAACATTACTTACAGATTCTTCTTCTGCACAGTCAATAATGGGGCTTTTATTATGTTCCTTGGGAAACTTTATAACAATTTAGTTTATTTTGTCACTAACAAAATTGTTCTGCTTGTCTAGATTACTTTTTTCTCTGCACGACTTCACTGTTACACTTAGTTGTATCTTCCTACATTTTACTAAACAATTTTTTCTACCCTTTATAAATATTTCTAAAAATCACTTAGAAATCCTTTTCAAAATACTTTCAACATCTTTTAAATAAGAGATGGGTCTCAAGAACTCCTCTTTCAAATCTCTTAGCCATGTGTTTTCGCAAAATTTTCTGTATTAAACAGATCTGCTACTCACCAAATATGTTCTATTCTCCTTTTTAAATTGCTTCATCTTTGCAGAGAGAAGATGCATTAATTTCAGCTCAGAGCAGTCATCAATAAAAAGTCATTATTCTTATGAAGTTCCTTTTATCTGTGTATCCCAGAGTTTATGACAGCTATTATACAATCAATTCCTCCTATGCCTCACTGGCAAAGGTGTGTAAGGCTCCACTGGTAAAGCTGGGAAACAAAGCACCCCTTAGGACTACAAATACTATTCTGACTTGAATTTGCTCCGTTTGAGAATCCATGAAAATCAGGCCACATTGTTTTCAAGCAGGATATCAAAAATGCAGGTCAAGGAAAAGAAATTTGCAGCTTGGCTGCTTTCATCTGCTGTACTGCCAGACTTGAAATCAAGCAGGCACATGCTTACACGTTATAAAGTGTTCATATCCCATTAACTTCAATGGGACACAAATAGATAAACACATATAAGAAGTAAAAATACATTAGAACCTCAGATTGATTATGTTGGAAAAGACCTCTAAGATCGTGGAGTGCAACCACTAACCCAGCACTACCTAGCCCACAACTAAACCATGTCCATAAGTGCCACATCTACACATCTTTTAAATACCTTCAGAAATGGTGACTCAACCAATTCCTGACTGCACAGATACCTGCTATACTCACTGGGTACTTTCTATATCAATTCACACGTTACTGGCACATGAATAAAATTATAACATTGCTCATTCACAGAAATATGAGTGTCCCTTCTTTGCTAATTTTAGAGAGAAATTGAAAGGGATCAAAAACAATGGCCAGAAGACTCATTACAAATGTTTTTTTTGTTCATAACTTAAGTGATCCAGAAGTCTGAAAGCAAGCATTTAGAACAAAGTGGTCAAGGTTTCAAGGCTAACTACATTAATCCTTGGTGAATGACAAGCCTAAATTCTCATCACTTCTAGCTGACAAACAAGAGAAATTAGGGTGATCCATCTCTTACTTTAAGCAAGCATTCCTCACCATCGTAATTGATGTCCTGTGGTTATTATCTCACTTATTTTAAGAGATACCCCTCAATTAATTAATTTAATTTTGCAGACATTGCTTACTTTTACTGCAATAATTCATTCTCAAAAAAGCTGTAGATTTTTGACAATATAAATAAAAAACCTTAAAATGACAATTAGCTGTCCTGAAGAATTAAACAAGCAAAATACAAAGTCCTGCCCTGAGCTCACAATTCCTGCAATTGCTTCCCCATTTAAGCAGAGGTCTGTTTGCGGGGGAGCAGGCTAGAAAGTCACGGACACCTCCTGCCTGTTCATTCATTAGGTCAGGGGCTTACATGTCTCATGGTTTTGGACCATGGGCCATCCTTGAAGAGCCTTAGCTACAGTGTGACAATGATTTGCTCTGAGAAACTAAGGCATTTGTGAGAGAGGCAGGGCTTTATGTGTGAGTTCATGTAGCAGCAGTTATGCAGTACATTTAAAACCAGAAGACACTAAAAGATGTGTTTGCAGAAATTGTATAGATATGCTATCAGCTGCTACAGAAGTGGAAGAAGACAGTTTTGAGACACATTTCCAGAACTACAGCTAGCATCCTGCACATTAAACTATTCGTTATCTAAAGATTATTTTGTCCCATGGATTTATCACAGGCTGAATACTGGCTGTAAATGTATTTAGTGTCTACTGGTCCGTTCCATGTACATACAGAGCAGTCAGTGAACATGTCCTTAAGAAGCATTTAAACATTATTTATATGTTTTTAATTGACTGAATTATAGCCCAGTACATGGCTTTCAGCCATGACAGTGAACAATCCTTCAACAAATCAAGATACGACCTGCTAGCTGTCTCATAAAGATAGGGCTACCTGCTCCTTTATTCATTTCGTGCCTCTGAAGACATTATTAGAAAAACATTATTCCTCCCTTTTTGTAGATGTGCACAGCGGAAGTCAAACAAGACCTAAGCTAGATTTTTCATTCCTAAACCAACCGAAACACAGAAACCAGCAAAACCTCTTACAGGCTGGTATCACAAAACCTTCAACATGGCAGGACAAGATGAATAACAGAAGCCAAAGATGCCATCTTGAGAAAGCAGAGCAAAAAGACTGTCTTTTAAACATGCCTTCATACTTCAGTCAATTCACATCTTTGTTTTTAACTAAATCACACCTAACATTTCCTTCTCATCTTATTTGTTTACTTTGTTTCTGTATTAGCATCATCAAAATGGTTCGTTATTTTAATAGCCTGACCTTGCAGTGTCTTAAGACATATAACAGATAACCTTATTTTTATAGTGTAATTAATAGAAAGTAAAATTGCTCTTTCTGGGTAAAAATCTACATGTACAGTCTTACCCACAATTCATTCACTTCTGCCATGCAGCAAAATTTCTAATTAACCAGGCCTCTCTGGGGCCTGGTTAACTTCTACTTGCACAGCTATATTGCTGAAAACTGTAATATGGTCAACAACTCCCTAAAAAGAAGAGGCTTTGCACTTTCTGGAATGAGAGAAGAAATGGTTTTGCATGGATCAGTAAAGATAGCAATAATTGCCATAAGGCTTACTGCAATTTATGCAGAAGAAGTCTCTCAATTGCTCATAGTGGACTGTCAGATGTGAGACAGCATGCAAATGGAGCAGATCATAAAAATAATTTCTAGCCTGGATTCTTAGAACAAAACTCTTGAAACCTTCCTTTATTGCTAAGAAAAGTAGGAATAGAGAAAACAATGTGATTGCTGGAAAGGCAACAGAAGTGCATATTTTATTATTCATACTTTTTTACAGAGCTACAACGAGCTAAATAATACAGTTTCCCAAGATTTATGCACAGCTATATCTTGGTAGAACAAAAGGTTCACAAATTGCCAGCACTGTATTAGTCTTCTTGGAGTTTAGAAACAATTAAAATCTTTGTTGAGAGGTTATATCTTTTTCTGTGGCCACTGGTGCCTTAAGACTTGGAAATGCAGAAAAGTTTCTGGTAGTCGTTGGATATTATGTAGTTAAGTTTCTTAATGCCTTATTAGGCATTGTCTGTTTGATTAATTTCAAGACAGCAATGAAAATACATTAAAAATATTTGGAAAAGTAAAAATTATACTGAAATAACAGAGTCTGAACTTTGGCAGTTATGGTAGGTGCTATCATGCAGTTTTTGCAAAGCAGGGAATACTTTCTGACAGCTAATTGTACAGCTCTTTTACTGAGCACCTCAGCAGAGTATGGTGCATATGATATTGAAAATAGCATTTCAAACACTTTCAGTCATTTTGTGTCACATTCACAATGGTATTCAGTTTTCCAAGACATAGTTCAGTTAGGTAATATGGAACAGGAAGAAGTACTGAAGCATGTCCTCCCAAGATGGCTACCTCCTGGCCCTTGAAAAGATCTTAAAAGTATTTTTAAACTACCAGTATTTATCTATATGTATTAGATGTAGGACTCATCTCACCTAAGTTTAATGGCATGAAATCATACGATTTCTAATCTAAACTAGTTGCCTAATGTAAACATCTTAGAAAGACATCATCTTTCATCCATCAGAGATCAGTTCATCCCTCATGCTTGGAGAGTACCTAACATGGGTTTGAAGGGGAAAGAAAAATGTGAAGGAATAAAGATTGTGTTAGTGTAAAGTTCTAACACTTCCTGAGATTGATAGTTTTACAGCATGTCTGAACCTTTTCCTCAGCTATGTTATAGGCTTCTCAGATTCTTACTTCATTCAAAGCAAGAGCGTATTTTATTTGTGAATGCAGTACAGACTACATTCACAAGTCTCTAATCTCAGCATTTTGCTTGGGGACTTGGTATGTCCAAAATAGAAAGACAGACACCTCTGGATGGACTGACTGCAGGGATTCTAGACGTCTCTCATGAGTACCTCACTGAGGTATCTAAACACAATGATAAAAGGCTGGTGTCTTCCGTTTCGCAGGTTCTTGTAAAGGTCTGCTATTGAGGGTGAATGAGAAGGCACTGACAGTGAAAAAAAGGAGAGCTCCAAACTGTGCACCTGCCATTGACCTATTTTTTTTTAACTTACATTACTGAGCGACAGTAGACATCCCTCTTTCTTTTTCTTTTAGGAAAATACATTGCTGCTTTACCTGTTCCTCATCTTGTTTTACTTTACTTATCTTTGGCAATTATGCCTTGGAGGGATTTTCTGTGCTATTGAGTTCTTGACTGCTGAAGATCAGCAGCTTTAACATTTGCCTGTCAATGGCAGTTTTTGTAATCCCATATTCCATACTCGGAGTGCTGGACATTACAGCCTTGACATTTGGCCTAAGACTGAGGACTTGCTATTAGTATTTCCCCAGGAAACTGACACTTGATGGACAGATTACATAATCCATGCTTGGATACATTTCTTAGTGATCTCCATTGATCTCCATTTCAAATTGACATGGGCAAAGACACAAATGTAGTACATCACCATCTATTCCCCACCCATAGTGTATTTTAATAAAATGCAACATGCATCACAGCATAGGCTATGAAGCATATAAATCTGCGACATGCAGTTTGAAACTTGCTTACAAAATACTACGAATGCCTTCCACATTTCCCTTGTGTTTGTTTACTTATGCAGGAAGTCTAGAAAAATATTTTGATGTATTGCATGCCATAATTTTTAACATTAGTCAAAATGTTCCAAAAGACTTTTAGTGAAAGTTAACCCACATCAATCACGACCTTGACATGAAAAATTACTGCCAACCTTTAAATAAAAGAAGAAGGAACAAGCACTCTAATACTCCTGGCTGATGCTGAATTGTTGAAAACATTTAAAGTGTTATGCACACATTCTGTCTACAGTGGAACAATATAAAAAGAGCAATCATTTATTGCCTTGGCAAACATAATTAAAGATCTTTTATCTTCTCAACTTACATGATCTCAGAATGTGCACTTTATATAGTGAGAATTATATTTAGTAACTATTGTATTAGTAACTATAGTAACTCTTTCTACTTTAGATTAACATAGATTCCAATGAATTCCCTGGGAGCTTTTCAAAGTTAGTAAAAATGTGCATTCAGGCCATGACTTTGTCTCATACGTTGCACCTTCCCTCTTGTATTTCCCAGCTGAAGTTATCCAAACAAAAGGTGATACTAGACTAAGCAGGTTGACCTGATTTTCAGGTATTCCTCTTACGATGGAACAACAAGGAATACATGCCAAGATCTGGTTGTCTCACTGGATCTGAATACAGAGATCTTTTTATTCAGGGAAAGCACAAACAGCATGGTCTCCAGCTCTGTGCCAAAAATGCAATAATGTGCCTACCAAGGTGGCATATGTCCTGTAGTTCCTCCAAGAAAAGTAAGCTTTATCAGAAGTCTGAGACTTGTGTCACCGTGTCAAATTCCCTATATCTCTGGAGAGTTTTGGTCAATCTGATATCTTTGGACACAGAATTCAATAAGATTCAAATGGGGAAATGCTTCTTTTCTCTGTTATTATGGAAAACTTCAGCCTTGAAATATTTTAGCTGTACATTCCTCTGGACTGTATGCTTTATAAAACCTTGTTATTACAAATCCAGCTTATTTCAAAACCTCGATCCGCAAAGCCTCTTTATATACAGATTCTGATGGTTTTTGCAACACATCTAAATCATATCATCTAATTTATTCAAAGTTCTGACTGTGGTTTTCAGTCTCTTGCAGCATTTCAACAAGTTGTGCAAACTATGAAATTTTATGAAAATATGGCATTTAGCTGAGGATATGAAAACTGCTCTTCTGCTTCATCTGACTTGTTATTCTACTCTTGCAGTGGTCAGATTCACCTATAAATGTTCTTTCACACTTTTAAATCGTGCAGTTCTGTATCTCTTAGGGAAATAGACGAAGGCAATTTCCTTCTGCTCACGGTGATAGCTTTACAAGCTTAACTTGAACTCTTACTGTCAATGAACTAAAGGCATTTTAACTGAGCTAGTTAAAAAAAAAAAAAACAAACTGGAAATTCCCAGGATTTTTGGAATAGCTACCCCACAGCAGGAATCAATTGTATTGTTAATTTGAGAAAATCAGTTTCCAGAAAATATGAACAATGGTCACAAATAAGAAAATAAATGTAACCAAAAGCAGATACAATTAATCAAGGAATTCTTTTCTATGATGTCTTCTTACTGCCTGAAACGTAAATGTAAATTTAGTATATGTCAGCTGTATTAATGAAAAGCACAAGACTGAGTTCGTAACTATAAAACTTCAATACAACTAGTAAACTGAAAATGTTAAAGGAAAAACCTTGTCAAGGAGAAGATGAGATCTGTGTAAACATGTTTGTCTTTATTTCTCACCAGCAGCTGCTGGTTCAACCACATAACAGCTGCTTCCCAGCATCTTAAAGAACTGGTCAGCCTTACAGCTCTATTTCTCAAAGGAAAAGATGGGTAGCACAGACACTAACCATTTTCAATCACTCTTAGAGTTGATCACCTTTGTTTTAGAGAACTCCAAAGCCTCTCATGAATTTTAGTTTCTTCATTTGTCTACTTTTGTGGAAGATGCTTGTGCTGGTTTTGACTGAGATAGGTATTTTTCTGCATAGCAGCTGGTATGAGGACATGTTTTGGATTTGGGCTGAAAACAGTGTTGATAGTATAGAGGTGTTTTTGTTATTGCTCAGCAGTTCTGACACAGAGTTAAGGCTTTTTCTGACCCTCACCACCCCCGCCCCACCAAGGAGGAAGCTGCAGGTGTACAAGGAGTTGGGAGGGGACACAGCCTGGACAGCTGACCCCAACTGACCCAAGGGATATTCCATACCCTGTGGCATCATGCTCAGCATATACGGCTGGGGGAAGAAGGAGGAACAGGGAAATATTTCGAGTGGTAGCATTTCTCTTCCCAAGACACTGTTACATGTGACAGGGCCCTGCTCCCCTGGAGATGGCAGAACCCCTGCCTGCCCATGGGAAGGGGTGAATGACTACCTTGTTTTGCTTTCCTAGTGTGAGCAGCTTTTGCTTTACTTGTTAAACTGTCTTTATCTCAACCACATGTCCTCTAGCTTTTACTCTTCCAATTCTTTTCCCCCATCCCTTTGTAGGGGGACTGAGAGAGCAAGTGTGGGACGTGGCTGCTGGCTGGGATTTAACTACGACAACACTGAAAGAATCTCTTCTCTCTTCTTCTGCCTGTTTTCAGTAATTGCCTTGTAATGGCAAGGAGCACTTCAGGAGAATCTATTGGCCATGTTAGATTATGTCTGACCAGTAGACTGATGCTCTGAAGGCTATAACTCATGGGATTCTGTGCCATAATTCTTCTTCCACTTCATTTACAGTATTCCTATTTTTAGTATCAATGTGAGACAGACCCAATTATACTTGAAGTTCAGCAGCATATAATAGGTGTCTGAATTTGACTCTTGAATTATTCTAATCATCATTTTCACAATTTAACTTAATTTACACAACGCTATTTGGTTTTAAACGTCCTGGACTCAAAGCCACATGTTTAAAATCATGTATTTTCAAAAAAGAACCAAAAATAAATTACTGAGAAATGCATTATAGTCAAGTACCTGTGATAGGCTATGTTTAGCAAATACAGAGTAGCGTGTGAGATTATATTTTTAGCAGCTGTATTCCCTATTTATATTTTTTTCTGAATGCTGAGAACAACAATCCAGAGTCAACATGCACTCTTTATGATTGTGGAAATTTGGAAAAGCCGCTGTAAATCTGAGTTTTCCTTTCCTAGCTGTACTTCAACCTAATTTCTACCTGTGCTTCATTGCATTTCTATTGGCTCCTGTCCTTCAACAGCAATTTCCAGTCTCCTTGCAGCTGAGCACTACAACTTTCCAAGTGCAAACAGGTGGGGACCTGGAACCCTGTGTTTTTTCTGACAAGTTCTTTCACGTGAACTGATAGCAATGAATTTGAATTGTTACAGAATTATTTTGCAAACCCTAAGTATCTCTCTGAAACTCAGTCTCCTACGTACAGGTCTACCAGTCTTAGTCTGGGATTTACTGCAGAGAAGAACCTTCATATGTGCAGTGAAGTTAGTCAGATGGCATTATAAGATAACTTTGACCAGTTGGAGACTGGTTGGATTTATTTTATTGCATATGCATAAAACAGCTGGGCAGTGAAAATACAGTGGGTCTCCCAGAAACCTCTCAGAAAGTTGCAGACACCTGGTAACCCAATAGGGCTGAATACTGCCATGTATATGGAGCTAGCCAGGCTTGAAGATGTCAACGAATCACAGACATTCACTGCAGATATGTGCCTGGAGTTACAGGCATTCAACAGCCAGACTCATGCCACTACATATGTTCAGGAGCAAACAAACTCACAATGGTGTGATAATGAGTAAAAATTATTCTACAAAAGCAAACAGTAACTGCTCAGAGAGGTTTTAATCTGTTTAAATAAATAATAAATAAATGATAACACAAAACACACCCAAAAAAGCCTCACCAAAATCCCGATACATTCAATCAACTTTAATTTGGCAAGCTACTGGGAGCTGGGACAACCTAGAGGAGTGGAGATGGCCCCACCAAGTCATGCTTAGCATAAAATTTACAGGTAGCACATTTTACAAGAATTTCCATTCTAAAAATATTTTTAGCTTAGAGCCTTCTGGACCCCTTTGGAGTGTAACTTTGAAGGTCTTAACTGAGTCATAACTAGAATTGTATCTAAAACATCCTCCAAGAGACTAAAATGTCACTCCTTCTTTCAAGTACAGATATGGAAAACATTACTAGTATTATCTTCACAGAACCTCATGGTAAATTTTGACTTGCATATGTGTATATAAGTGCTATGTACATACATCCCATTGATGTCAGTAGCATAGCACAGCTGAGACCTGCTGTGCATATCTGAGAGGAAATTTTTGTTACTGAAAAGATTTCTTAGTGTCTAAAAGAGAAAAAATTGTGATGAGATTTGGTCATTGTTCCCAGAGCTGTATAATTAGGCTTAAATGTTCTAGTTACAATCTTGCTGTGGATTTGCATGTGTAACTCCTGGTGATGAAAGTGAAACATGAAGGGCAGAACTAAGCTTTTGCTCTTTGGGAAGCCATATATGAAACTGTGCCCACTGAAATCACTGGGAGTGTTTTCTTTCCTTTGCTGGGTCAGGATTTTCTCCCATGTCTGGGTAAGTGCTCAATAGATTCATTTTCAGAGACTCTATTCCCTCTCCCTTTTCTCCTGGCTAGATAAGATAAAGCATTTTCAAGAAAAAAGTAAAAAGAGAACTAACCCAAATAAATGCATAACCTCGGTATCCTACTTCTCCATGGCATAAAGGAGGAAAGGAAGGTTTATGTTCCTAATGTAGTTTTGATTCTAAATCCAATGTAAATATAGAATGAAATGTAAATCCGTTGGGTTTTTGTGTGGTGAATTTTACAACATTTTTAATATTGATTCAACTATGAACTATGCTGGAAAGTGTCTTTCATTAAAAAATCCATAAGCATTTGAGGAAGGAGTTGAAGTGATGCCTTTGTGTCTGCTAAAGTTTAAGCCCCTCTTGTACAGCCAGGTGAAATCCAGAAGTGGGCAAAATGACGTAAACCATGTCCTTCTCTGATCTCCAAGATTTTATTACATGCTTGCCTTTACACTTGTAACTCCTTAGTTATAGTTCAATTGAGTTCTGCCTCACTGTGTCACTGTCTTAAATATTTTTCACTTTTCTAATGTCAATAGCTCTTCTGTTGAGAGGACTCAACAGGAAGTGGATGCAGTGAGTTTGAGCTCTGATGAGATCCTTTAATCCACCCCTAATCCCCCTCAATTAAAACTCCATTGATGACAGAAAAATCATTAAGTTCTGAAGAACAGGAAAATGAGTGAAAACAACCCTGCATGAGAAATTAGATACACAGCTTTGAACAGGGATGTCCTGCTCCTTCCCCAGCACACCTCCTTTCTGTGCCATCCCTGGCAAGCCAAGCTCTTAACTCTTACAGCTGAGCGGGTAAAAATGTATAATCTGGTTGGCAGCTTAAGTAATGCAACTCTCACTGTTCAGGGAGAGTTATGCACAGAATACCTAACCACACATCCCACTGCTGGGGAAGTTGAGGGGATCTGGAGGCTTAATGGAAGGGTCCATTCAGTGACTGTTCTGTAAACATATAGCTCTATTAAACGCTGCATGCCTGTTCTACTGATGCACTACTGCTTACCTGTGTATTTCTGTAAATAATTTCTTGCCGTGAAGTTTGCAGAGATAGAAGGAAAACTACAAGTAAAAATAATTTTTAAAAAATCACTTTGTCCATAAATAAGTTTTGATAGTATTCTTTCCTATTTTCTACTGTAAACCACGAAAGGTATTTATTGTTAGATAGTTTTACAATTAGCATGTCCATTTTTCTGCTTTACGTATTTTCTAATGAAGTGGGGAGAAAATTAAGCCAAGAAAGCAATATTTATTGTTACCTCTCCCCTTTGCACAACCCTCTCCTCCAAAACTTTCAGGTGGTTTGTAGGTCTTAGAAAAATAGGAAGCATAGTAGAGGGTATACAAAGAACTAAGGAGCAGCAGGTCTGAATGATATTTTCCACTGGGAAACCTGGGAACCATATGCTGTAAATGTTGAGTACAGTTAATGTGGCTTGAAGCAGCATTAAATCCATTTACCCTGCATGAGCCCCCTCACCCCAGAGTGCGCACATGGGTCATGGAGCCAAAAGCAGTACTGAAACCAGCTGGACTTTTTTAAAGGTTCTGGTGGTAGCCAAAGGAAAGATTGTGATAGAGGTCTTTTTGCAAGTCTATACTGATAATCTATAGCATTGCAGTCTTGATTTCTCACGGATTCCTAGCCTTTATTTTCATCCTTTCTTTGTCTGAAATAACCCTACTTGGAATCACAGATAATCTCACAGACAGCAGAAGGATATGAGGTAACTCATAGAAACTTAAGACCCAAGCAATTGTAGTCTTCTTGGACTTATTTTGTTCCCCCTGTGTGATTTTACACTGTAAGGGAATATGTAAACTTCCATCTTTCTTCATCACTGCTTAAAAATGGAATGGCCTGGTACTTTTCCAGGCAATCTGTGTGTACCTATAAACTGAAATGCAGCTCATAAACATTAACCATGTTGAAACAATACATTCGCTGTTTGCAATCACATTATAAACAACTTAGATGTAAGACACAATTTGTAGGCATCTGTAATGTCCCAGCACATGGAAACCCAACCTCCACACCTAAGCCACAGAGTAATTATCAGCACATATATATTTTGCCCTGCACATAAGCTTTCAACCAATATGTATATCATCCCTATGACATTGTTTTTAATAAGTACTTCTTCATGAAATAGTGGTGGTATTAAACCTCTGACCACTTTTACACTCCTTTAATGCCTCCTCTCTATTTCCTTGGTACACACTTACAGCTGTCTACTTCAAATTGCAGATTTCCAGAACTTCTTTGCTACGTGCTTAAGTGCCTTGTTCAATGCCTTGTATTCTAATTCCCATGTAGTGCCCTTAGGGGCTGCAGTAAAAACAATAATTCATGGGTCCTGACCCTTCAGATACTTTCTAGTACGAGTAATACCCTCTAAGGCTGGTAAGCATGTCCAAGAACAGGCTGATGATTTGTGCACTTGGCAAACAGAGGCTCAAGAGATTCTTTAGAGGTTTCATTTGATAAACAGGAGACTGTTGCCACACGTGTATTCCTTGACATTTATTTTGATACAACAAAAAGCTTTTGAAAGATAGGCAGTTTCCAAGGATTGAAGTACCTTGCAAGTTGCTTGTGGATCTCCCTTGGACAGCTGGGAGTCATCATGCTTTTTCCTCAGCCACCAGAGCAGCAGTCAGCTGCCAGTCATCAGCTTCAGCTGGAAAATTATGGGATCTGCAAATCTTCCACAACTCCTCCAAGTTCTATTTATAGAAATATAATAGGATCTACACTCAGTGGGTCTGCGGCCACTGATAATTTTAGAGGTGACTTGGCTGATTTCTTCCACCTCTTTTTTTTTTGAACGATTTTGATACAAGTTAACTTTAGGTCAGAGTCAAGACCTTGCAGAACAATTCTCTAATTTATTACACTGCAAATGTCTAGGTTTTAGCACTTAATGCTGTTGCAAAGTAGTCCACTAGCAGACGCTCTGTGTCAGTTTATTTTTTGTATAGTGAAATAAATAAAAAAGGCACCACTGCTGGTTTTTCACAGGAGAAAAGGCTACACAACTTGATCAATCTTGTGAATAATATTGTAGACAGATTTATTTTAAGTCGGGCAGAGAATTTAGTTACACGGTCCTCCTCAGGAGTCAGAGAACACATATGGGGAACATGACTCTCAAATGGGTGCCTGAGGTGTCAGTTCCTTTATCAGCTCTATTACAGATATCTTGCTTCCCCTCCTCTCAGTTTTCCCAACTGTTAGATATGGTTGAAGTTCCTGATCAGTAGTATGAAGACACTGAGGTCTACAGGTAGGCAGGCTACTTTGCGCAGATAAATTATGGTTAGAATCCACCCTGTAAAAAATCCATTTACCTGATGGCATGAGGATATTAGTGTTGATGTGTAGAATACCTACATAGCGTGCCTTCTCAATAATACAAATCTAAATTGTCCTAAACAGTAAGCCTAGATCTCTAAAATGAGATGTGCTCATCTATCCAGCATCTGCTGTTCCTAGATACCAGGATCTGTTACTGATTACAGCTCTTTGACCCTGCATTCCTTTAGGAACACAAATTACAAAAGATGCAGCCACATAGGCTGTTTCATGACCACAGATAAGGACCTTCAACCTCTAAGCAGCACCAAGGAAAACAGAACAAGCTACAGATTCCTCCATGTCTTTGCAGTATGTCCTGTGTATGAAGTGAGGTGTTCAATATGCTGCCCCAGGGAGCAGTTCAGGGGAGCCTCAGCCTGTCCCTTCCTGGCACCTAGGGGATTCCACCACTGCTGCCCAGAGCCATGTCTCAGCAAGGCAAAAACAAGTCTCTGCAGCTTTTCTATCCCCACTTCCTCACTCCATTAGCCTGCACAGAGAAAGTCTTGGCTCTAATCAGGCATCATTTCCCACCAGCTACTGCAGTTGAGGAAAAAGGGATTTCAAAGCACTTGATTAGGTATGCAGCATGAGCCTCGATGTAGCCTTGTGTGAGACAGGAAAACAGGTTGGTGTCTTTCTTCCAACTGATTTTTTTTTTGAAGCACAATTTTGCTAAAATCAGCATTTCTAGCATCAGGCATTTGTGACCAGCCCAAACTAGAAAAGCATCTACACAATTGCTTGACTGTGAAAAACGTTAGTCAAGGGAGAAGAGGTGTGTACTTGTGAGATGGGTACTATAGCAAATTGGTAGGCTGTAGGAAAGCAAGAACAGCAGGCACAAACATAGAACATTAATCAGAAAATCAAAATTCAGGTCCTATCTAGCGTCTCCATGGAAGAAAACAGCACCTTTTCCAGAAACCGTTGATCAGGCATGTTTGACTCTTTGCTGAGCTAAGGAAGACAACCCAGCACTCATTGCTGATGGGCAGCATTATGGCACGCTGCCAAAGTCCCAGGTGCTTTTCTCCCTGTCACTGTAGGTGATCTGGACAAAATTTTGAGATACTACCATTCACACTCAATGAAATTTAAATGGTTCAAACTGTTCCTAAAATACACTCACTTGCTGAGAATATAACCACTGGGTCACTTTTGCCTATGTTTTGTTCTCGTTTCATGTAAAGTTAGCACTGCCAGCCTCACAGACACTGTACTCACCAAGCAGTGAGGAAGCGAGACCACAGCCTTGATCTAGCACTAACATCATAAGTGATATGTATTCCTTTACATTGGTTTCAAAACCTTGTTTAACTCAGGTGAAATACAGAACTGTAACATCGCTCTACTTGTATTCGCTGACTTCCAGCAAATTGCTCTTGTCAAATTTAGCTTGAGAAGAGAGCAGAAGCCTTGGAGAAAGAAGATCTTTCCCAGTACTTTGAGTTGAAACTTTCTTCAGGTCTCTTGATGAAAAATAAATTCCACTGAAAATGTGAATATTCCTAAGAACTTCTTACGTAGAAAAAAAATTAATTGATGTAATTCAAGAGGTTACTGCCAAATGTCACTAGTTAATGCAGAAAACAACCAGAACAGTTTCTTAGAGACTGCTAGTGAGTTTTCATGCAAATTCCCAGCTCAAAGTTTTATAGAAAAAAAATCACTAAAAATAATTTTGCGTTATTTTATAGCATGGTTATTTTGAAAATATTCGTTTTGTTTGGACTTGAAATATCAGGGTTGAGTGACGTAAAAACAAAATACATCAAAGGGCTTTGGATACTTTCTTTGTATACTAATTTGGAAAAGTAATTTCCTTATTTCTTTTTTCTTCTGGAACTCAGATTCTTCTGAGAAAACTAATAGAAGTCAAAACTTTCTTGCCAAAAGAGATGTGGGGGGTTTTTTAAGTGTGCTCTTAGAAAATCTTTCATTTTTTTTTCTGGAAAAATGTATTTATTATCAATAGCATTTTAATGGTGTCCAGCTATTAGGGAATAAAATTATAAGCATCTTTCCAATATATAGTCAAAGACTAAAGGTGGAAAAATATCACAAAACCATACATACAAAAGACAGCACTTAAAAAAAAAAGAGCTGCATTATTTGTTCTTATGGATTGTGCAACTTGGCCCTTTATGAGTTGTTGAATGACAACTTAATTTGCAAGTGGGAGAGCAAAGAGAATAATGTGACAATTTATCTCCAAATAAAGATAGAGCAGTAGCATACACAAAATGTATCAACCCCCTTCACAGACAGATTTTTAGAAGTCTTCCAGTAAAAAGTGGTTTAGTATTTTTTTTAAAACAGTTGTATCCAGCTGAAATTAATTTCACTTGTGCTTTTAATAGCCTTACATGGGAAACTAATGCACAACTTGCTACTTGATAGGGCAGAGAAGGGGTGCATTTAAGTTCGAGAGGAGAAGGGGGTGTTTTAATATGCAAGTCTAATAGTGCTATTGGGTTTTCAAGAATCAGAATTGCCTCCTAAAGCACGTCTAAATATCATGGTATTCAGGGACATGTTGTGTGTTGTTAAATTTTTTCAGTAATATATAACAAGAACACAATAGCTCCAGTAAATCAAACTAAAATGAGTGATTAAGTACCTGATGTAATACTGTGCATTAATTTTAGTTCAAATGGTCCCTGCTTTGTTTTATAATACAATTGCATTCAAGACTACATCATTTGCATGCTACTGGAAGGTACATTATAAAATAATCTTAAATTATCAAGTCTGAAAGGGAACAATTGTTAGGATACAGTGTCCATATATCAAAGACAAGTCTTTAGTAAGGGTGTTTCTCAATTCTTATTTAACAACATGTACTTCATCGCCTTAGAATTCTTATTTTTTTCCTAAAATCTAGTCACAGTTGCTTCCCTTCAGGTTTCTAGGCTCTTAACCATTACTGCTACCCCCGCAAACTGCCTGTAACCTCTTACTTAGCAAGTTTTAAATTTTCCTGCATTTATCTCAAAACTACAGATTTACTGTATCACATCTTTCCAAAGGATTCAGAGCCAAAAGCAGAATTTAGTTCTAAATTACTGCTTTAAAGTTCTATAGATCTACCCGTCTCTCTGCAGGGTCTTCTATCTCCATTCAAGTGATTATTCCACCTCTCAGGCTTTTATCTTGGCTCCTACTTGTTCATTGCTCCATCTGAATCCCACAACTGGCTTTGGAAGAAAGGCAAGCAGTTCAGAGGTAAACACGCAATGTATTAGTTCTAGTGGGTATAAATAAAACAAAAATGGCCAATTAGAAAGACAGCTGATGTAGTCTTTCTGAGTGTTATGGCCATCTCGCCACGTGGAGCCTATCCTGTGTCTGATCCTGCCTCCCTGTGATGCTGCTGCTCATGGCTAACGTGAGCAGAGCACAACAGCAAACACAGCATCCATCAAGAAGAGTTTCAGCATTATTGAAAAGAACCTGACCTGTGTTTTTTCTAAGCCATCTAAGGCCCTTTCACTGTGGATTTCTTAAGCTGCGTCTAGTCTTTTCCCAGTGCTGGAAAAGGCGACACATCAAAGCCCGTTTTCATTGAGACAGTGGAAGGGCCCCTCCTGAAGCCTGAGGGTCAGTGCCTCAAGGAATAACCATTCAGCTTGGTAAGAACTGCTGCCCTCAGCAGGGTCCTTGAAATGCAACAGAAAGGCAAACACATTGTGCTGTTAAGCTGAGAAAAGGAAGGGCCTTGCTGATCCAGTCTGAGCGCACCGACAAGTAAGTACATACAATAAGTCAGTACATATGTTCCTGTCTCCATGTGGAGGAGAAAAGGCTCAGTGAGTGCCAGTCATGGCTATGGAGACCAGCTGATTGCAGGGCAATGCATAATATGGTATAAGATGGAAACAATGAGCAGTCATAGGGGGTAGATAAACCCTGAAAATTTTTGCAAAGAGAGATATGTAGGGGTATATTGTTTGATGCTTTTTAGGCGATGTAAATCACAACTCATCATCCTCTGCATATGGTCATCCCACTCGCCGTCCTCTAGGTAAAAAATATTCCAAGAGCACCACAGAAAAGAGAACAATCCAGCATTCACAGAAACATGCCTCATCACAGGGGGAGAGCACTGCTCCGTGCTCTTCATGGGCCTGTTTCATATAAACACAAGGATATTAGCACAAAAACACTGATGGCCTAGTTCAACTGTTGACTGCATTATAACAGAGACAACAATCAATATGACACACACAGATCAACAACTTCAGCTCTAAAACATGAGGCTTCTTTACTCTTGTAACTCTTTGGTAGTAAGGATGCAAAACTTTAAATATTGTTCCTGTTTATGTGGATACCTAATGCCTTTTCAGTCCTCCCAAAGGGTTTGTTTCAGCCATGTCCCTAGTGGTGTTTCCACCACTGGCTGGTTACACACTACATACATACATCCTCTTCTGTCTGAGGTTGGCAGCATTAGTGGTCACTTGGTACTCAGCAGTTTCCAAATTGGAGGAGGAAGATCTCTGATTTGTGGAGATATCCAGGTCCTACTATGTTCAATTGGAGCTATGGGGTGCTGAGCCTATCTGTAAATCAGCCTCTAAGTAGAATGTCGATTGATTGATAAAATATTAAAAGCCTGTAATTAGTGCATAAATTTTAGGTAGTGCTACAGCTCCTCTAGTCAAACAACATAAACTTTTGAAATTTATCCATAACTATGCATATCTAGACATCCTTAGATGTTTCTTACACTTTATGCATCTATATTTGTGTAATGATAATTATTAATGAAATAATATCTAGCAGTGGATACTATTGAGTCTTTTTCATAGAAGCAGCTACATCCCTGTAAAGAAGCTGCCAATTTGGCTAATAGAAAGCTCTCTCATTAGCTTGTTTTCAGTACTTCTTGCTTGAGAAACTTCCTTTGTTCTCATCAATGTGACTTTGAAATGAGACTAAAGGGAAAGAAGCTGGCTGGAACAGAAACTTCTCTTACACACTACTCCAAGCCTTCATAGAAGAATTTTTAAAGAAGACTGCAGTCTTAAAAATCAACAGTGTAGTTGAATGGTTTCCTATAGATGCCAGGTGCCCAAAGTACCATAAATTTAAAGATCACACCTTAAAAACATATAAGCCTCTAACCTCCTTAAAACTGTGATGGATTCTACCTTAAATAAAGGATTTTACTTCTCTTGTAAAACTTATCCCGTATGACTTTTGCCAAGTTGAATCTTATTTTGCCACTTTTTAGCCTCTTGAGATTCCAATTCTCCTAATTTAATAAAACCTGTGAATGCAATCAGCAGGCTACTCTTCTGCTCCCATATCTCTAATAAAAGATGTTGTATGAGTCTATATCCAGCAAAGATCCTTGTATCACACTCCTTGTAACCTCATATACTGTTATCTTTCATAATTCCTCAGAAAAAAAGGCTCCATGTTTCTCTCTACTGCACATGGAAAACCAAATTGGAGATGCATATGAGTAAATTCCTTATCTGACCTATATTAGGGAGGGAAGTTACAAAAGAGCTGGAACTGGTTTCCCTCTTTTTCTGGCTGTTATAAATAAGCCTGTTCTTATTTGTGTTTCCCAGCACTCATTTTCCTGTACTCAGTTTCCAGTAAACCCACTAGAGATCCCCTAGTATCTGTCTTTGTTTCTCTCATGTTTATATATTAATCATTTTGTATGACAATGCAAAATATTTCAGCAACAATAAAAGCCGACTGGAAAGCAGCTATAGGAAGCATAAAGGACCAAGTTCTAATCCAGTTATATTAATGAGCTGCATATTCCTGTCCAGCAGGGCTCTCTTTTAGCTTGGTGTAGTGCCTTACAGACTTTAGCAACATAATAAATGGTGTGAAGTTTCCTCTTGCTTTATGTGAGCCTCTCTTAGTGTAAGTGCAAGACATCTAGCAAGAGAGAAATATGCCAGAGAGAACTCGTGGCACCTCAAAAGTCTCATTTGAAGAGTGCCTGCTGAAAGAGGGAACACTCTCCATATCCTTTGGCAAAAGTCCTGGGAACTGGATGGCCCAGGCTAAAGCTGGCCTCTTTCTCTGACCGAGTCTCTAAGGAAAAGAAGGTAACATGACCTTCCTCTCCAAGGACATACTAGTCCCTCTGGGGAGCCACAGATTTGCCTGGTGGAAGAAAGTCACACTCCAGCAAGGGGCCTGCATCCTCTCTCCTAAACCGTAAGCTAAAATCCATCAGTCATTTTAAATATGTCATACACAGAGTTCTACCCTACAGCATTAAAATAAACAGCATGATACTGGTTTTGTGTTATTTGTCTTTCATCTACTTAATAGTCTCTCTTAGGCACTCCAATACTACAGTAATGGGCTCTGGATAATAACTTAAACTCAGAGTTAGTCTTTAACCATATTGCAGGCTTTGTCCTTACAATACCACAGCACCATGGCATTTTACAGCAAAACACAAGGAAAAAAAGTGAGAATGAAAAAATATGGTTGCATCATATTAGGAAACAATAGGCTAAATGCCAATCTTCAGGCATTTCTAAGTGATATCCTTGTGTTTATACTATTAGTTCAACCAACATTACTCTGCTTCAAACTAAAATAATAACAAGAACAGAACCGTTTGTTCAGCCTGACTGCTGGAAAAGGAAAATGACGTTGTGTGTAGAACTGCAGGAAATTATGTTGACTGATAACAAATATAATTATTTCCGAATTATTATGATTGTGCCACAATCATTCCATGAATGCAAAAGATTTTTTTTTCTCCAGTCCTCCTTTTCCCCCTACAGCACAACTCCTTATCTTCTTTCTTTGTTCCTACCTTCTGCAGCAGTTGCAACACTGGCACTGTGCCCCGGCACATGAAAGCTATAGTATTGTTGATTATCAGACTTTTTGCCTGGAATAAGATGGATGCAGAAACACTCTGTTTAACAAAGGTCCCACTTTATCTTTGCCCAGGCTTCTTCCGCCTGCTCTTTGAAGCTTTACTAGAGTACATGGTGTCACAAGGTAGCATAAAGGGTAGCTACTTCCTGAGAAGGTTTACAGGCTGCAGAATTCGTTCGGTTTTAAGAAAACTGACCTTAAAACAATAACTCATGACAGTGTCACTGTAAAAAGGCTAGTGATTCAGGGCTGAGGTGTTGTTTGGTTGGATGAAAAGGTTCATAAAATGGATTCTAACAGGAAAAGAGTAGAATAAGGAACAATGATTGGAGAAGGCCCTCAAATTGGTAAGCTATTGTAGAAGATTATAGCTGATGATGTACGCTGTAGCAACTGAAGAGAAAGGAGATGGAATGTGAAAAATAGACCTCGATGAGGAGCAAAGTACTGAAAAAAAAATAGTAAATTATAACTGATTTACAACAGCCTGTTAAATAATATTGGAAAAGGTTACCCAAAATGGGGGAATAGTTCAGATGCTGAATTCTGGTCTTGCGTTAACTAAACCATGGGAAAATTTTTCGGATGAGAAGTTATCATCACCTGAGACTTGTTCCTACTATGCTGGTGGGAAAAAAAAGTCACAGCTTCAGTTGTTAAAACCCACAGGCTATAGTAGAGAAAGCCTCCAGCCCACTGCACAAACAAGCTTTTAGCAGCACCTGGACTAACTACCAGAATCTAGGAAATACCCAAAGGTGAAGAAGTATCCAAAAAACACTGCTAAGCTTTTGATACATTCATCTGCAGTGGCTAAGCAGCAACAAATAGGGCAGGTTTACAGTGAAAAATTACAGTGTGTGTCAGAGTACCAGCTTCTGTGTGGAAAAGACCATTTGTTGGTAGCTGAGGCCAATGTCCCACGTCATGACATGTTCTAGTAGTCCCCAGCCACCCTTTCATTGTGCTACGAGCCATAGGAGCTGAAGGATAGGAGGCAGATTTGTTTATTCGATTGCTGAGCTGCAGAAGGCTGGCAGTGAGCTGCTGGCACCAGGGGATGGTCACTCAGAGCCAAGAAAAGTCTTTCTGAAAAAGGCAGTCACGATTGTCTGCCTCACACAACGTAACCAGTCACAACTCATCAGAGGTGTCTCATGTCCTAATGATGTCTGCACTTCTTATTGACAGTGCACAAAAGACTGTGTTAGACAAGGAGACTTTGTCCCAAGCACTAGCTCTGGACTGAGTCTACTTAAACAGGGTTTAAACAAACTCTTGCTGATTGTAGCAGAAGACTGCTGTTTTGAAGAGGGCTGTGTTTATCCTGGGCACTTGAGTGTCACATCTGTGTCTTTTCTTTGACTGCCAGGATCTGGAAGCCTGGGATCATAGCAGCGGCTCTCAATCAGGCTTTCCAATGTGGTAAATCTCTTTTTGGACTAATCCTGTTAAAAGGAGGGTTTCAGACAAAGCATGAGGCACAAGTCCGGCCACCAGCTCTTTGAGACCCTGTTTTTTGTGGAAAAATTACAAATCTCTGTATTTGCTTGGAATATAGATTTGCTTTGTAATAACTGGCTCAGAAGGGGATGTGCTACAAAACTCCCATG
This sequence comes from Edolisoma coerulescens, assembly GCA_013397115.1. Lineage (NCBI taxonomy): Eukaryota > Metazoa > Chordata > Aves > Passeriformes > Campephagidae > Edolisoma > Edolisoma coerulescens. The sequence goes on along the minus strand of VWZW01002475.1, from coordinate 1,615,412 downwards.
CTTGACCTCTCAGGCTGTCACACGGAAGGGAGGCAACCACTGTTTGATTGTCGCTTTCACACAACACACAGACCAGTGGAATAACACAGACATCTCTATTTTATATGAATCCATTAGGTCTCTACATCCACATCCATTCCTCCATTTACAATGCTTCAGCTACAAATATCCTGGCAACTTTCTGCTCTTGTTATCTTCATAAGGTTACGTGGCAAATCTACTTTTCTCTCCCTTGCCTTGGTAACAGAGTGAAGCCTACAATATTGTCCCCAAATTGCCTTGCTGCTTTGATTCCTTAGGCTACATTTTAGAGTATGAATATCTTGCAGCACACAAGAGGAACATGGGATTTCCCATGTATAAGCTATTAGAAGTGAAACAATATGAAACACTATGAAACAAGTATGGCCTCTTGCTCCAGAAAGCGATGTATTAAAACTGCAACTTAGCTGCAACTTGACAGTGTAGAAATTATCACAGGGTCTTATATAGGGAAACTGCTTGTGGGCAACATTAAAGGAGATGAGTCACTAACTCCTCAAATAACAATGTCTTAAAATAATGAAAGTGGAAAAGAAGAAACTTGAGACATCCAAAACCTGCAAGCTTATCTTGGTAGATAAACTACTGTTACTAGCTACCTATTGAGCCAGCTAATGTTTAATTTCACTAACCTTGAGTGAAGGCCTGTGTAAGAGGCACAATCAGACAATAGGCGCAAAGGAAGAGATAAGGAAAAATGTAGAAAGATTAGCAAGGAGAAAGGCTAGTAGGGGATTTTGTCTGCTACAAAAAGAATTATGTTCTTAATGGGGAGAATCAGACATGAAAGGACACTAGAACACACTAAAGACAAGAGATCTGAGCTTTACAAAGTGTACTATGCAAAAGAATTAATTAATATATATTTAAATATAAATATATATACCCATATATGCATTTTACAGAGATATGAAAAGCTTTATGCCTTGAATCATGTTCTAATCGTACTTTCCCTTTCCGAAATCTGCATGCTTGGATGTTGGCAATGGGATAACACTATTTGTGTTCTATTTATCTGTACTGCATAAAGCCGTGTTAGATATATATTATGCTACAGCCAAGGCTTTGATACACTGGGATATTTCCTCTTTTAAATTATTACCATTCCTTTTTACTCATCAGGAGCTTCATCACAGCTACCTGCCTCGAAGAGACCAGATTTGTTCAAAACATCCTTATGCTTTATATTGATGTTCCAGGGAATTCAAAGGGTTAAAGTGGGACATCTGTCTCTGAGCACCTGGCAACAGTTTGCTGACAAGAGCAAAGAACATAAAGAAACACTGTTCTAGACCCCATCAGAAGAGCCAAGTACAGGAGTGGAAAGAGACTGGTCCAGGCTTCCTTTCTCAGCTGTAAAACACACAGAGCAGGCAGTCACAGCTGCATTGCTGGCTAGTAATGAAAGCTTTGGGCTGCTGCAGCAAGTTTTGGTGTATCAGCCATCTCTGAAGCAGATCACTAGCTCAGGCAATTTCTGGGCTCTTTAAAGGAAGCCAAAAGTTAGTATTGCCTACTCCCTGGACATTTCTTAATACCTAAGGCTTTCACTGGTTAGTGGAAAACTCGAGGTATTTGGAGTTTACTGGAATTTTCAGCATCTGAATATGGTCCTATCTGATAAATCCTCAAAGTGCTGCAAGCATACAGAAGGAATGTGGACGTATTTTTTGTCCAAATTCCATCAGCCATTGCAGAGATCAGAGAGCAGAAGGAACCACAGAGCCTAAGGGACACTTAATTATATTTCCACTTGGACACATTGACATTTTATGCTGCATGTAATGACCACAAAGCATGATCTTGATCCTAGTACATATATCTGTGTTTATATATTTCTATATGTATGCATGTAATATATAACATACATTTTATATAATATTTTTAGTAAACATGTAATGCGTACCACGTAACAATTCTACTGCTGGCACGAATGTATATACTAAAATAGAGATATAAGATAATGTTAGTGTGTAAAGACCAAGGATGGTAGTAGTAGTATTAGAGTAAGTAGAGTTAGGGATTTTTTTGTAAGTTTTATACTAAAGGAGTATGTGAAGAAAAGACAACAATAAAGTCTCCTAAAGGAGCACACTGTATGTGGGACATTCAGGCCAAGCATCATGTGCATAACAATTTAAGCATTTAAACTTGTTGGGTTGTTTGCAGTTTTTTTACAGTCCAGGTGAGTTTCAACCTGGACTGATTCCTTGATCTACTTGAAAACCTAGCATAAGCACCTGTGCTGACAGAGGAGGAAGAGAGGATGTGGGGTGGGAATGAGCAGTCTAGGGAGGAACTCCTTCTACCAGCTTTGCTCGTTCAAACTGCATGTGAAATTCCAGCCCTGGCAGCAGCAGGCAGCACCTGGGAGTGCTGTGCAGACAGATTATAAGAAACCACTTCTGTTATTATGTTGCTGCATACAACCAGAGCTATATGTGCATATCAGAGCATTATAAATAATGCATTCTTTGAATCTTGTTACCAAAACAAACAGACCATTGTTAAAACACCCTGCCAGCATCTATCTCTTGTTTCCACTAAAAATATTCCTTGAACTTTCAAGTTGCAACTGTCAGCCTCATAAAGCAAAAGGCAAAGGTCTCTGACAACTTGTTAAGGAAAAACTTTAGTGGAAACTTCAGGGTAAAACATGTTTTAAAACCTCACCTGTTCAAATCATCCTTTCCTTGTATTTCAGGGTGTTTTACTCTTAGCCCACTGGCTAATAATAACTTCCTGTGTGTTTATTGGAAGATGGATGTGTTTTATTTGCCTGTTTAAGTTCCAGAAATCTGCCCTATTTCAACCACATATGAAGATAAAATATATTGGTTGGTGAGGTATGAGCAGGCATCAACAAGGGCATAGTCTGCTGGGGTGAGACATTCATTCTTCCCATAAGGGGATATATCCAGTATGTTCCAAGTTTCCACAGGTGCTTATGTTGTAATGAAGACAGATATTTCAATTTCTCCAAGTTTTAAGGAGGGGAAAATAGAAGTATTATGGTTAAAGACCCTTTCTGGAATTTGTATATTAGTTTTGGGCAAAACCTTTAAGTCTGCGCCTAAGGTTAAATCATCATAAATGGATATGCCCATGGAGGGAAAAAAAAAATAAAAGCTCATTTAGATAGAGCACTGGCCACATAGGACTCAGAGTGGAAAGGCAGGAATGTAAGAAGGCTCATCACCCCTCTTTCCCTTGAAGCACATGTTGTGAAGCCTTGGGGGAGGCCACCCAAATTACTGCTGACAGTGTCCACTCTTCTGTAGAGAGGATCTGGGGGTGACAGAGGAGGAGTATCCCCCGTTTTCATTACCACCTCTGCAGGTGTACAAGCTTTTCTCCTCTGGTGTGCATTGCTAGCTGCAACTTGAATATGGTCCTGTGTTACTCCCAGGGCCAGATAAGATTCCCCAAACCAGTCATATCTGCTTTGTTACTGTTTGTTTATACTGCAGTATAAACAGTAGTGCCTCTTTGTCCCAAGTATTTATATAGACCCTATCATTGCTGTGCCCAAGTCCCTCCCAGTCTTAAATGTGTTTATTCTCACAACAGTACTGTGAGGGCAGTGCTGTTACCCCATCTAGGAGTAGGAAGCCAGGACACAGGACAATTAAGGTCTGAACAAAAGCATGCAAACATCTGACTTCACTGATTCCAGTAGCATTTATACATCTAACCAGAACTTCATGTCCATGCCTAAACAGTCAGCACACCACCCCTTGACAAGTTATGGAGCAGGGAATTCAAGTCAGCTCCCACCACCTAGCAGATGTCTTTCTTTTCCAGGAGGAATGTGTCTGGTGAAACACGGGAATTACACTGCATAACAAGGACACCACCTGCCCTGAGGGGTAAATACTGTGGTCCCTTATTGCTGTGTAGATGATTTTCAAAGATGAAAGTAGAAGAACACTGAGGTAATGTAAAAAAAGAAGTAATTGTGGAGTGAAAAGTTAATCACTTCTTCCCACAGTCTCAGAAATCTCTTTCTAAAGTTACACCTCCTAGAGGCAACTTTTCCCCTGGTAGGGATCCTGGTAGGAGAGTCACATATGAGTGATGGAGTTTTCCTGCTGTGCTGTGGGTTTTCTTGCTCAGGACAGTCTCTGGTTCTGAATTTTTCCTACCTAATGACTACAGGATTTGGTCTTTTAATTGGTTTCTGTGTATTAATTGCATATGAAAAGCTAAGGTATTTATCCTTGTAAAGCAGTTCTGAATGCTGAATAACCAACTACTTTTCACAAAGAGTTTTACTATACAGCCTGAAAGGGAATGCAGATTTATACAATAAATACAACTGCTCCAAAAGAGATGAGATTTATCTTAGCAACTGGCTAAGTCTCTCTAGGATTCATCCCCAGTCCCAGTCTATCAGTCAGTGTATCTTTCTTCTAAGGTTTCAGTGCAATAAACCATACTCTTTTATAAATTATAAAAGTTTTATTTTGTCAGAGACATGAGGAATTCCTTCATGTGAGAATTTTTATCCCTTAATGAATCACATTAATAGCAGCAATATTAACAATTTACTTTATATCCTAATCAGGATTGTATCCAAATTCCTAGGCAAGCCTTGAGCATAAATGAACAAGGGCAGGGGCAGTTTAGGGTTACAAGGCTAGCACAGTCTCTAGAACCAAATAAATAAATAAATAAAAATCTTACCAAGAAACAGCAGAATCTTAACAATTGCCGAGCCAGCAGGTCGCTGGAATCGTTGCGAGTTCACCCTTTATGGCCCAGGAAAAATACATTGTTAAGCAATTTTGTTGTTCCTACCAGCAGACCTTGAAGTGGAAATTAACGAGTGGTGGTATTCTCTCACACCCAATCCCCTGTACATTTGCATTCATTTGCATATGAATGCCCAGCTAATTGTTTTGAAGTAACAATTAAGAGAACAATAGAGGAAAGAAAAGGGACTCCAGGCAGCAACTGACACCTGGGACTCTGTATTAAGAAAAGCTTTTACATATTTGAATTAAAAATAGACAAAGGAACAGAAACAGGCAGGCATAAAATTCATTACGGTAAGAAAAGTAGCACATCACATCCGTGCACGCTGCCATGCTCCAGAAAATGTTTCACACTCATCCAGCCAGAAGATGTACAATATACTGGATGGTGGGGGAGGTTTTTCCTTCTGGTGTGCATTTGAGAAAAAAGTTGCTTTCTCACATTCCCCATATGCCTAAACCAAAGAGTTCGAGTTCAGAAGGAAAGGAGTATTTTGCCAATTTGGCATCAATTTCAAAGTGGATTAACCTTCCCTGAGAAGTTCAGATATGCATGGATTCAGCAGTACCTTTAAGCCATTTGCCTGTGGTTAGAACTGGATCCATTGGAATATGATAATAGAGGTTTAATTTCTGTATAACACCATCATTGCCATCTGAAAGTATTACTCGGGCTGCATTTCCAGTAGGGATCCAATTACCCGATTATTGGTGCGATGTGATTTGTTAGACTCAGTCCTCCCTCCTGGTAATGATGATGTAGCTTTTTTTATCTGGAGCAATTGCTGTTGTTAACTGCATCACTGGCAAATGCTTAGGCTCTGCTGTCCCCTCCTGCAAAGAGAAACGTGGGGTTGGGAAGTAGGCTGGGAATGGAGCTAGGCACAGTTTCGTTCAGTAATAACCCCTGCTACTAAAGAGGTTTATTGACTCCAAATTACTGATCACTAAAAGCACTTTTGTACCAAATAGGATCATCTGAGCCCTCCTGTAGAGAAAAATGCCAGCACACAGCAGAAGGGAAGGAAGTCTGAGGCCACAAGGAAGGGCACAGCAGCCAAAGAAGTGGGGAGCAGGGGGGCTGGAGAACGGAATGAAGCTCTGGGTGAAGAAGCTGCAGCAGTGGGTTCTCTGGGGGAGAGAGACATGAGAAGGATCCTGATAAGAGCTGCAGCCCAGGAACTGCTCACACAGGACAGTATTTTTAACCTAAAGCTCCTTGCAAAAGGTTTTATGGAGCAAAGAGAAGGTAAGTTGTATACTGTGTGCATTTCAAGAAATTTTAAAAAAAACCAACCCAAACCCCAAAAAACCATAGATTAACTAGGTTAAAATTAACTAGGAAAATCCAGGCTCAGGACCAACTATTCCTGACCCAGGTGATTCCATAATCTGCAAAGGATGCCTGGAAGACACTCTTAGTGCAAAGGTGAAAATTGTAATCTGACCATACATTACATTTCTCTAAATGCAAAATTACTAGGAATAGTTGTGAGCTATGCTGCAGGTAATAGCATCTTGGTACTCTGGTGGCCATAGGTGGTAAATGTCCCTGAATGCACCAGCCTTTTTAAGTGAGCGGTCTTATTATTCAGAGCAATAAAGACTTCCTCTTTTGCAATTAAATCATTTATTTTTAATAGAAGAGACATACAATCACAGGAGCAGGTTATCTAGCTTTTTTATTGTCCTTCCTTAAAAATCTGTAATTTCTGGTTTATTTTGATAAAAATGATTGTGATTTAACATACATTATACAATTGTATATATCACACCACAGCTAAGGCATGTGAATGTGGAGTGTTATGTTTGAAGATGATCCTAATCATGAAATGAAATATTTATAACCTATTCTTCAGTATTGTCATGTTCGAGTTGCCTGAATTGCTGGAAAATAAATGTCATATCTATATAGGACTGCAATGGCTTTTCTCTTACTTGATCACAAAGATAAGTAAGATAGACCCATTGAAAGGCAGATAGAACTTTCACTATAAAGGATTTGAAAAATATGGAATAATCCATCTCTACATTATTTTTTAAAATCCTCTGCAGGAGGCATTTCTTTCTCTTCCTCTTTTAACTTCTTCTGTTTTCACTTTTCCTGTTTTCCCATTCTTTTCATGCACTTCTAATACATTAAATAGAATGTTATGGATTGAAAAATAAAGGTCTCTGTTATGGATGAATTATTTTTTTCCATCAAGTTGTCTGAAGGTTAGACAGTCAACACCTACAAATTACACAGATGTGTCATATTCCTAAATGAATTGTATTACGCTGGCACACCTATGAATACTAAAAGAGATCTGCCACAAATCTGAGTATAAAATGCATCCCTCTAATTCGTCTGGGAGTATCTGAATGCAAGAACATTGTGTGACTAAAAAGCAACAACATGCTGTAGGTAATGTTCTTTAGCAATTAGTTTTTTATCTCTTTGTTCGAATAACAGCTCTCTTTCCAAATTTGCAAATAAGGGACTCACTACAAATTGGTGACATTATTACACTGCTTTCATATTAAAAGCCATCCTCATGTGTGGTGGATGAAGCAAGAAGTGAGGAAGGAAGATACCAGCAAGAACAGGGAAAACTCTGCTGCCCATTTTGAAGGCAACAGTTGCCTCAAAACATAATGCTAGATGTATGTTTTTAAAAGGTCCTGCTTAAAATATAATCTAATCCCCCATCGTCTTCTGTGAATGATGAAGTAGGAAGCAGAGAAAGAGTTGCCATTTTATAGCAGCAACAAACGATAACATGTTGTGCAAGGGGACCAACTCTGGAATTGTGGATTGAGGAGTCAAGATAACCGTCAGGGTGTTGATCAGCCAAAACCACGATGAGGACAAAGGGAAGAGAGTGGCTTATCAGCCTAAAATTTTCCTACAATCCTGGTGAGAGCAATAGTGGAAAAAGTTCCACCAAAACCAAAGACACTGACTGTTAGGATCAATTTGTGGAGGAAAGACAGGGGAATGCTGAGATGTATAAATTAGGAGGTGCAAGACTAGGACACTTCTTTTGACATTATGGGAAGACAAGATGAAGAGCAGATTGAAAATAAGATTTTAAGAGTATCTACTGGGACAGGTGAGTAGTGGAACACCTGGAAGTGGTAGAGTTTTAAGGGTGATTAGAAGAAGGATTTTGGAAATTGACCAAGACTGGTGCTCAGGCAGGGCAGGAGGAATGTAAATACAGATAAAATTGTTATTCAGTGTCTAGCACAGCTGGGCCCAAACCTTTAGGTTCTACCCTAATACAAACAATAAGTAGTAATAATAGCTTGCCATAGAAATCATCATACCATAAAATGTTAAACACATGATGCCATTATGACTGGGGTATCTTCTAATACATAGTTATTTCAGAAGAGGATAGTTGAATTTCCTCATTTTATGCAATTTTAACTTGTTAATTTAGTATTCAGCATGCTATGAAGTGTCCTCCTATTTCATATTTATTAGTGAAAGCTAACCTAAGGTGTCACAAGTTGTAATTTTGTGGTGGACTTGGTGAAAAGAAGATTCTATTTTCAACATTAAGCTCCAATGGCAGTACAGTAGTACAATAATTAGAATGTATACATGAAAGCTGAAATAAAATTATACCCAGTGGGCCAGTGCTAATGCATATGGTACTATAGTAGAAATACATAAAGAAAGATTATACACTAGGTAGTCCAAAGAGATTCTAGCCAATCTTCCATGAACAAGAATCATAATTGCCATAAACCACAGTAAAAAGTGCACCTAGTCAGAGGTCACTTTGTAGCCTAAGGAGGACAAAGAAAATGAAGTGTGGTCAAATTGTAGAACCCACCCCGCAGGGCTTCGATTAGGGCACCTGCTAATTCTTTAATCTTTAATTGTGCGTGTGTAAGGTGTATGCTCTGCCAAGAGATTCAAAGTTGCTTTTTCTTCTGTGTGAATGTGTGAATCAATATTAGTGATTGAGTAAGACAAGCTCATCTGTTCACTCTGTCTTGAAACATGACTTATGTGGTGAGACTACATCTAGTGGGAGGGCAGCTGAAATGCTTATAGCCAAATGAGTGAGAGCTTGCCAAACAGGTTTTCTGATCTGTAACAAAAGCATCTGGACAAGTGCTAGTGCTAAAATTGTCATTTCATTTGGGATCAAAGAGGTCTGCATTTTACCATAGCTTCTGCTATTTTGTTTGCCTCAACTGAGTTGTTAAGTGAAAATCAGCTGTGTCCATATGTCTTCTGGTTGTGGAGCCATAGAAGCAACAGTTTCATGTTTCAAGAGAAATGTTTCTAGACACCTGTGGGTTGCTGCTCACACATTTCAAAGAGATAAGAGGGTATAATACAAGACTTAAAGGGAGTAGTTTTGTGCCCAAAGTTTATGAAGCTGGTATCTTCTGCTCTTACTCAAACTGATTTCTAGCACTTCATATTCCACAGACAAATATGCAACTGTGTAGAGCAAAGGCTTAGCCAGCCTCCGGACTGATCTTGTAACTATTTCAGGTTCTCAGATTTTGAAGAATACTTATTTTCTGTTAGCTGATGGATGCTGCTTTGCTAAATTATGCCCTGATTTACAGAGAGAGAGCACTGAGGCAATCCCCCAAAAGCAAAGATAAAGAAGAGTCGAACTCAGAGAGCATATGGGTAAGAGAAGAACTACAAAAAGTCATTAAGTATGGTAGATTAAATGTTAACACAGCATATGAAACTCTCAGTCACTTTATATTCATTGACAGTTATTTGTCCATTCTATTTACGTCTGTAAGGCCATCCACTTGAATCATGGCACATGGAAAAATCTGTCCTCTGAAGGCATGCTTTCTACTACTGATGCTGGTGTGGTTTCTTTTTTTGCTTAGAAGAGAATACATGACTGATGATTGTGAATTAAATGTATCCCAGTGAGTTGTCAGTGACAGATATGCATTACGTGCACTAGTACTAGTCCAGATGTCATTGCGACACTCTACTATTTTTCCTTTAGCAGCTTACAGCCCATAATTAAGGTTTAACTTTCTTTTTAACACTTTCAGATCCCAAGGAGCCATATAATAAAGTGAGTTATTTGTATATTGAAGTTAGTTATTTCAGAAGAAAGAGGGTGTAGAGACATATGTTTATAAGTATGCAATAATTTTGAAAAAAAATACTATTTCTTAATAAATGGAAACCGTAATTTTGATGAGTATAAAAAATACAGAAAAGAATGCCACCTCCTAAGACATGATAGATTGTCATTTGTTTTCTTTTCAAAATGTTTATGGGGTGAAAATCTAAGAGTAATCTGTAGCCACGAGCACTACTCTCTGGATGCACCCACTTCAGCTCTAGCAGCTTCTTTTTCACCTTTTTTTTAAACCTAGTTTCTTGATTCGATAATATTAACCCCTATGTTTCCCAAATTGCACACAGAATTTTAACAACATGACTCCAACTGACTTTAATGAATCTTGATGCTGAGGATTATGTAGTTGACTGATGGCTGTAGTCTACATGTACGGTATGCAGTCACAGATCATTACACTGCCTTGTCTCTCTTGCGAGCTATAAGCAGGAGCTATAGTCTCTAAGCAATCAGCTTAATTTGCAACTGGTTTAATACAAAATATCATGAAACTGGAAGGAAGCATTGTGCTTCCCCACCCCATCTGAAAGGAGAAGACTTGATTTCATAGTATCTATCAGAGTAAAGCTACCTTCCCTCAAGAAAAATAGCACTTCTTGTTTGCTTTTAATTGAGAAAAAGCTGGAGTTTTAGCCAGCTCAGCTCCCTAGGTCCTAGCAAATTCCTCTTTCTGTGATTGTGTGTTTACATTTTTCCAGTTGAAAGTTTTCGATTCCAGTCTAATCCACTATGGAAGGGTAACGTATAAAGAGAAAATGTATCACAGTTGTATGGGTCCTGATATTTTCCTGAAAAAAAATGGGTAGGAAAGTGGTGCTTTGTCTGCCTTCCCCCACTGTCACCATGGAGGACAATGGGGAAGCAATGAGTACATCTGGAAAACAACCCCATGTTCTCAGACAGAAAGCCCGACACGTGGCTCTCCTGGGACTCTGAGAGAGCACCAAACTAAAATGATGGTCCTTCTCTTTCTCTTTTCTTTTTACATCCTAGATTTTTTTCTGCCATGTCTTGAAAAGAAAGTCTGGCTGGCAGCAATACTGTTCTCTTGTCTTCTTTGTTCTCCAAGGTAACAGCTCCTGACAGGAGAGGCAAAGCTGCAAGTAATGAATGAGGGCTGCAGTCATTTGGAGTTGGTGCATTAAATGCATAAGATGAAGCCAGAACAAGTGTCCTGCTTGATCCTGGCACTTTTCCCTTGACATGGCTTAGTTACTTCAGTAAAAGCACCTGAAGATTTGTATCTTCAGTGCTAGCCCTTGTTCTCATGGGGGACTTTAACTTACCAAATGTCTCCTGGAAATACAATACAGCTGAGGAGACAGTCTAGGAGGTTCCTGTGTGGAAGAGAACTTTCTGACACAGCTGGTGAGAGATCCAACAAAGGCAGATGTCCCACAACAAAGAAGGACTGGTGGGTAACGTGATGGCTGGAGGCCATCTGGGGCACAGTGTCATGAAATGATACTAGTTTTTGATTCTCAAAGAAGGAAGGGGTTCAGCAGAATACTTTGGCCTGTTTAGGGGACTGGTTGAGACAGTCCCTGTGGAAGGTAGTCCTGAGGGGCAAAGGAGTCCAGGAAGGCTGGACATTCTTCAAGAAGGAAATCATGAAGGCACAGGAGCAGTCTGTCCCAATGTGCTCTAAGATAAGCCAGAGGGGAACAAAACTTGTCCAGCTGAACAGAGAGATTTGACTGGAACCTGGGAAAAAAAGTAGAGTTTATGACCTTTGGAAGAAGGGGCAGGAAACTCAAGAGAATGAAAAGGATGTCATGAGGTTGTGCAGAGAAAAACGGAAGGACCAGAGTCCAACTAGAACTTCGTCTGGCTACTGTCATAAAAGAAAACACAAATTCCTTCTATAAGTACATCAGCAACAAAAGGAGGGTTAAGGGGAATCTCCAGCCTTAAATGGATGTGGGGGGAAACGTGGTGATAAAGGATGAGGAAAAGACTGAGGTACTTAATGCCTTCATTGCCTCTAATAGAAAGACCAGTTGTTCTCCAGGTACCCAATGCCCTGAGCTGGAAGACAGGGATGGGGAGAAGAATGAAGCCCTCGTAATCGAAAGGGAAATGGTCAGTGACCTGCTACACCACTTAGACACACACAAATCTATGGGGATGTGTGGCAACCACACAATGGTTCTGAGGGAGCTGACAGAAAGTGGCACTGAGCCACTTTCCATCATTCATCAGCAGTCCTGGTTAACTGGGGAGGTCCCAGTTGACTGGAAGTTAGCAGATGTAACATCCATCCACAAGAAGGGCTGGAAGGGGGATCCACAGAACTACAGGCCTGTCAGTCTGACCTCAGTGCCAGGGAAGGCTGGACTCCGTGATCGCAAAGGACAACCTAATGATTTGATGATTCTATGTTTCTATGGTGCTGTTAGATTTGAAAAGATAATCAAAGGTTTTAATTTAGCTTCTTTTTGTCTGACTTTTCTCAAACAATCAAGCCTCTTTCTTCAGATTATAGTTTAAATCTCTTGCATTCTGGTCTCACATATAGGTTCACCAGCAGGAATGAAATAAGTGTAATAGGAAGCAGCAATATTCTTGTGCAGCAATATTAACAATTTATTTAATTTTTAAATCAAAGTTGTAAAGAAATAGGCAAATCAGTGTTATTATTGCTTCTAATGAATGATATGTGAGAAGCATATGTTTTTGTTGTACAAAACAAAGATCTTTAATTTGGATATCTTATGAAAGCATTGCAAGAAGGATGCAACTTTGTTTTCTGGCAATGGAGCAGTACCAAAGTGATCCAAAATACATTTAACATGACTGTATGGGTTATTATGGGACATTATAACAAATTTGCAGAAAAGGACTGAAAAATTAATAAAATTCTAAGCTGTTTGTAATTTAAAAGGGCAGGTAGTAGGTACATATATGGTCATATCCCTAAATGCACGTAAAATGCTAATTCATGTCGTTTGTATATAAATAATGAGCAATGATTATAATAAGCTGCTAATGAGAATGTGATTAAACTTTGTTCTTATAAATAATATTATGTAGTTAATTGGACGTTATTTAAGCATTAATGTCTAGACATATTCACACAAAAAAGTAAATATCTGCAGGCTTGGTGTATAGATGTCCAACCTTATCACATTTCAGAGCACTCTTGCAATTAGTGTGCATCAGACAGCACTGGGATAAGTGAGTGCAATTACACACACACACATACACCTGCTTTAAGAATTGGATATGACACGCAGTGTTAGGAACTGGAATTCACACAGAAAGTCCGTGGTGAATTAAAGGCAGCTCTCCTGGATCTCTGGCTGGAGCTCTAGCCTTTGTTAGATCCTTTCAGACCAGGAAAAAACCTAGAAATTAGAAATATTTATAAAATTATAATAGTTATAAATCAACAAATTGATCTTAGCTCTTTCACAGTATAATTTTTTCCAGCTGTTATAAATATTGTTTTGTTTATAATGATTGAAGAAACACAAGAAGAAAATTCTTATCGTTAAGGGTAAGTAGCTGTTAAGATTGTTCATGGGCTTATAAGAAATGGATCAGAAAATGAGCAAGACTTGTTTTATCCAGTACTCTGTACCACATAAAGTTTCCCAGGATTGCATTTAGGAAAATGATGATGATGATGACAGTGATGATTATGAAGACAAAAACCGTGGCACTAATTGTCTGGAAAATCTTTCTGTTAAGTTGGTTTAAATGTGTGCTTGGGTCAACTTGCCTGTCTCCTGGAGTCGCTTTTCTGGGCATCACACCTTCTTCACTTTTTGCCTCTGGAGTCTGAGGGGTGTGCTCCTGTCATTTGGCTGCTTTCAGCATTGCCTTTCCATGGTGTTCTGGTGCATTTAGGCAGAAGTCTCCCTTGTGCTCAAAAAAACCCTTTCAATGCAGGAATTAAAGTCAGCACTTCCTTTTAAATCTGTTCTCTGTGTCTGTCAGGGCTCTGTTACAGCGGGCTTTGCAAAAGGCCACTTTGCCTTCTCCTGAGGTATCATGTGCCTCCAGCTGTTGCATAAATACATCAGCACCTTAAAGCCGGTGCTTGCTTATAGATTTATTTATTCTTTCAAGTACTCACTTCAGATTCTCCGGCAAGCCCTATGCTGCATCACTGAGCTCTCTCTTAAGGGTTCAGAAGTATCTCAAGCGCATGCGCAGAATGAAAAAATTACTGAAAATTTTGCAATTTTTCCTTCATGTCTGCCAGCCTGGGCAGTAAGTGGCCATAGATACTGACTTCTTCCAAGTGCTCTGCTCAGTGGTTTTAGCTCAGAGCAGATCCTAGGTTTACCTGAAGACACTCTGACTACTTTTCAGCTGCTGATTTACTCTGTCTTAGTTTCAATGAGCATAATATCATCTCTTGTTTGCAGCCTTGTCAGCTTTTTCTTCACCAGCCTCATCACAGCTAATGGTACTTTGCATTTCAGTAGTTCTACCTTGACTTTGCCCTCAGAGTGTCCTGAAATATGTGCTTAGGTTTCAATTCTTCACAGACCCCAAGATGAATGCTCTGTTTTTCTCTAAATGTTGTAAGTATAAGTCTGTCCTGTGATGAGGCTATTATCTATTGCCCAGAGGGGTGATAGATATCCCACCCCTGGAAACATTCCAGATCAGGTGGGATGTGGCACGGAGCAACCTGATATAGTTGGAGATGTCTCTTCTCATTGCAGGGGGCTTAAAGTAGATGATCTTTAAAGGCCCCTTCTAATCAAACGGTTCTGTGATTCTATGATGTTATGATTCTATGAGTTGCTCTGCCTTGTTGCTCAAGTAGCCACTGATACCATTTTGTGTCAACAGCTATATGCTCCAAGTAATAACCTGGCCTGCTTCAGGATTTTTCTTCTTGACAGCCTGAATGTATCCAGTGCCTTAGGAAGCTTTTGCTAAATATAATCAGTGCTTTGTCACATTTCTAAAGTCTGCTATTAGCACTCATATGTGATGCTGGAGCTGGGCTGCAGTTGGCTCCACAATTCAGCTGGACTATTGAACAGCAATAGGCTGCTGATTATTTAGCAACCCAACCAACATGGCATCTTTCAGTAGGCAGCCTTCTTCTGCAGTGTGTTTATATATTTGAATCAGCACATAACTTAGAATTTGCCAAAGTCACTTTGCAGACAGTCTTCTCTGTATTGGAAATCATTGTTCCCAGTCATTGCATGTACTGCCATTTTCATTTTCCCCGCTAACAGTGAGATTAAGATGTGCTTTTTTTTTTTTTGCTTCTCTTGAGTGACTTCTTATAAGGATGAGCATTTTTATTTGTGTATTTGTATCTGATTTACAGAAAATTTATGCTGCTTTTAGACCACTGCACTCTAAATCCTTTCTCTTTTTTCTGTTAAGGTTATTCAAATCTATACGCTTGTTCTGTGCAACCAGCTGTCACTGTTTTGATGCTAGGCATTTCAGCAGTCCATGTTTTTTGCAGAAAGTCCTCTAGGATTCAGAACTTATTCCACCACTGTCTCCCAAAATCTCAGCCTGCCACGGGAGAACCTGTTTTTCCTCCAGAGACAAGAGTAACTCAGTCACAGAACCAGAGTTCCCAGCTCTGCTATTTGAATGTTTGTCTTGCTTGAGATTTCTCAGATTCAGGTAAAGAACTTCGTCACTCCATACTGGAAATATATTACCTACCAAATCTTACCACTGATTCATGTTTAATATGTTTTTCCATTGTGACAGTGTTATTCCAACATGCTGACATCTGGGTAGAGACTCAATTCCCATTTCCAGTATTTTCATTCTTATGTAAGGATATTGTAGAAATCCTTGTAGGATATTGTAGCAATTTTGTGGGAGGACATTTCTGGTGCTACTGTCACGCTCCTTCTTTGGTTCTTTATCCCGTGTTTGCCTGCACACCAGACAGTTTGTTGCTGTGAGACTCAGTGGCCTGACTGTTGCCAGCGTGTCTCACACACTGCCTGCTGAGTCAAATCATGGAGGCTTCCAAGTTTCCCACCTCACTGTGACAAGTCATGTCCACAGAGATGCTACAAACATAACCAGAACTTCAGGATGGCCTTCCCTGAAACACCCCTAAAACTCCTCACACCAGCTGCTTAAAGTGTTTCCTCCCAGGACCACGACATTTACAACAGGCAGATGCTGACAAGTAGAATTGTCTGTAATGCTACTCCAAATATAATTATCTTACTTGAGAGATGAATAATACAGAGCTATTTGGTCAAAAAGATCTAGCAGTTCAAAACACAAGTACTGAAGTGGAGAGAGTAGAAATCTCTTTTACAACTCTAGCTTCTATAAACTGAGATGAAAAGAGACTTATTTTACTCACACTCCCAATGAGGTCAGAGAATGTGTATATTTGTGTCTATCCATTTGTATCTCTCTGCTAATAACTTGTGACCTCATTAGTTGATTTCAGTCAAATTTGACTGAAGGGTACCTTTACCCTTCATTCTTGAAAATAATTAAATCTGCATTTCAAAATAATTAATTAATATAATTAGATGATAATTAATGAAATAATAAATCTATACATTTTATGAAATTGTGTAACCGCAAAGGGAAAAAAAGCATTCCAGCATTCCCCACATGGGAAAGAAGAATAGCCATGTGAGCATGAATATCTTTTGCATGCTCTACACTGACAAATCTGCAAATTAGAAGTACAGTTTATAAATTATAAATGTTTAAAAAATATATATGTAATTAAAGCAAGACAAAAACTGGTGGGAAAATATGTTTCTTGAGTTCCAGAACTCACAGTAGTATTGTTAAATATTGTCCTCTTCTTTTCAGCACTCTTTCCAGGTTTGTCTAGGTGATGGACTTGTCGACTGCTTGGACAAGTTAGCATATTAGTGATAATACTCAGCTGTGAATGATGTAGAATGGACAAGTGCAACCATTAGAGTACAAAAAATCCTAATTGCAGGTACAACTGAAGGACTTCTGTGTTATGTCCTCAGTCTTCTATCCACCTTTGAGCATCTGAAAAAGGATTCATTTTGTCTGGTTGCCTAACAGAGGGGATGCAGTGACATGGGATAGCTTTTTCAATGCTCTTATACTGCTGCTCCCACTGACCATAACTAACTGACACAAAATCAAACAGGCTTTATTTATGACAAAGCCTTTTTGTCTATTCAGGCTGTTAAACCATGCTTAATGTCAGTGTAACTTCACAAATCTTTTAACATGATGCCATAGTCTAGAAAAGGCTGCTTTCCTGTTAGTATTTACAATGGATAATAATTCTCACTAATTCATCTCATATAAAACCGGACTGTGAATGGAACATATTTAATACAAAAAAAAACCCCAAAAACATCCTTGCACCTCAAAGAATATCTGGTGATGAGATTCACACTGCCTGTTTTGAAGAATGAGACTCAGTCAAAACAGCTACAAACATAGACCACCTATTTCATGTCTGCAGAGCTGCTGAATCTGCTTTGATTTTTCATTCCTTGCCTCAGAATAGCATACTGGAGTTTAACCTTCATTATATGATTATGTCTGTACTTCTCATGGTAATTAAGTGACCTTCCAGAACAGTGAACAAAACTTTCAGGCTAAGAGATTAATTCTGAGAGGTGTGAACTTTTCTGTTCATCCCAATCGATGTTAACTCTGAAGCCTTACAGATAGCTTACATTTCAGTCTCCTTAACTATTTCACTGCTGATCACTTTGCACGAAAGGCTCACTAATAAAATTGAGCCACAAAAGTAGCTTCTCCTAAATGACTGGGAACTTCAGACGCACCACATCCTCTTATCTGCAGCATCATCAACACAGTAGTTTAGTACCAGAACAGGAGTCTGTAGCATACTGAAGACCAAAAAGGTGGTCTTCACCAAAATGTGAGGAAACCACAATAAACGAAATTTCATATTAAAATAAATAAAACAGGAGTCTCTGTCCGGAAATTATTATTCATGCTCATATTTAATTCAAGAAACACCTTTCTTAAATGTAAAGGAAGCTGTCTCAGAATTTCTAGGCTCACTCTACAGGAATGCAAGAGGAGCCAGAAACACTGCAGCACAGCATGGGTCCAGCTGGAAAAAGCATACATTGAGCCCTGATCTTAGCTAAGCAGATTAACACCAAGATAAAGCCAAACCACTTTTACACGTTACTCCGATTAGAAGCTATTCAGAAAAGAAGGTGACTTTGTTTCCCATATTAATGGGGCTGAGCATATTTAACTCCTGGAAATACTCAGCACTTCATAGCAGTAGTCCCTCTGTTACTTTTTGTACAGAGGGACTTGTACAGGGCTTGTCTCCGCTTTTAAGTTATGCCAGGGTGAAGTTGAAGAGGAATGTGAAGCATCTGAAATAGCTCAGGGTGCAACCCCTCCTGCTCAGCAGCGCTCTGGCACTGCAGATTAAACAACCACCAGAGCTCGTCCTGGGCAGCGCTGCCATGTCCACTGCTCACCGCTGCGGTGCCCAAGTGCTGCAGGGCAGAGGTTTGGGGCACTGGCTGAAGTGTTTGGAGGTGCTCAGCCCACCACCACCCAGCCAGGAATCTGGTGGGTCTAACTACTCAAACATTCCTCCCAGTTTGAGAAGACTGCGGGGTGCTTATGGCTGTGATAAGGTCGAGTCAAGCAGTTCTCAGGTGGAAAGAAGTGGACGGAATGGACTTGCTGAAGTCTAAGCACTGGCTTATGAAATTCCTCTTGCTGCTGCTGGAGCTACTCAGCATTATATAGTCCCTGGATCACCAGGGACTTTACGATCTGTCTTAGTCTATTTGTGTACTAACAATAACTTTAGCTGCTAGTTTCACAAGCTCTGCTCTTTGCAGGAAACACTAAACTGTGCCTGAAAATCAGTATGTAAAATACATTGTAAGGGAAGGGAATAAAACAGGGCCACACCAAAAAAAAATGAAGTGACAAAAGGCTGTAGGAGATTAACAAAACTTAACTGGCTTACAAATAAAAAGAAATAGAATTATTAAAATAAAACTTAAATGAGTTTTTAAAACATTTTCATATCTCAGATCTGCAAGGCTGTATTTACTGACAAGTCTGTAGCTTGTTATTTTTATATTTTTGGGTTTCCATCTCTTTATATCAATCTGGTGAAAGCTTATTAAACTCTTACTTGAATTTTTGTATCTCTTTCTGCCTAAACCTTTGCAGTGGTTCAAAAAAAAAGCAGTATTTTAAAAATCCATATATAAAAGCTAGAACAGTAGCCCAGGTTTTGGTAATATATTTTGATTTTATCAGGCCTTACTAAGCGAATGACCGGGAAATAAAGCACTATTTCTCCTTGAATATTTAGATGAAGTGAGTATATTTTGTGTCTTCTTTGGAGAGAACAGGACTCTACTGACACTCCAGCCTGAGAAGTCTGCTTTGCACTTGGGTTCTTTTGGAGATAAGTTGTTCTAATTAACTGTTCCTGCATAACTCAGCTGCTTGTCAAATGTTGTTCTTTTCCAGTCTTCTTCATCAAATCTCAATGGAACAGATAGTTCATCATCCTCTATGTCCATATTTGTTGTTTTGCACACACAGCGAGTAAATGTATTCAAAGGTTTTGTGAAATACGAGTCTATTCATTCTGTGTTATCTGAGTGAGGCACACCAGTTCAACACAGGCAACTTGTTTTCATGTGCAGATTTTATAATGAGAAAGTGTTTGAGGAAATTTGGCTTGTTTGCCATCTTAAGGTTGGCTTAGGCAAAGGTGTCTCTTTTTTTGTCCATTTTTTTTATTCATGATTTAGTACTTCACCTGATGATCGTACTAAAATACTTGTGTGTTATTGAAAATAGGATTAAGATTCCATTGAACTGTTTCTCCATTAAAGAATGATTTCTTTGTTTCATAACTTTCTTTACTAAAATCTTATCAATGTCAACAGGGACTCACTCAGACTTTGTCATTTGTCTAGCAGAATTGGAATGATGTTGCAGTATGGAAAAATTCACATTTTTTGGCATATCCTACCAATTCATGTAAAGTCATGTAAATTCCAATATCTTAAAGCCAATTAGTTGGGATGGTAAAATGGGAGAAATGCCAGTTATTTGGGGTGGCCACTGCAGTGATATCCAGCAAATTTCCTGATTTCTAAGAGGCCAAAAAGTTTTCAGTGCTAATAAGATTCATGTTTCGTGGTCAAAAGGCCTATCTCTGCTTTTCTTCACAGTCCTTCAGGAACTCTGCAGATTTACGTTAAATTTTTCTTTTTCCTTTGGGCTGCTATTCAAATGGGTTTACCAATTATTATTTGTAGTGTTTGACCACTATTTGAAACAGCCCTTTCTTGTTCCATACTAGCTTCATACCATTTCAGCTCTGGACAGTCTGAAATACGACATGGCTGCCTTTATGTGTGACATTATCTGGTGTCTTCAACAAATTAGTTACAGTGTGCTTCAAAGGCAAATGGACCGTCCTGCCAAAAGGCCATCCGTGAGCATCTGTTTTCGTGAATTTCTCACAAGTTGTCTAATATTTCATCACAGGTTCTTTTTAGCCCCTGCTCTTAAACTGGCATAGAGGCAACCTAGTTGATGCTGGCTGTCATTTCTAAATTGCTATGAGGTCAAGATTATCATGTTCTCTGTCCTGTCAGGCGGTTCTGGATAGCAAATTTACTGAGTACGTATTGATCATTTTCTTGTAGTATTCATCTAAAATACAACACTGAAGCTTCAACAGAAAGCACCAGATATGTCGAAAAGCTGTTAACAGAATTGTGTAGAATGCTGTGCAGCAGGCATTTTCCACATTGAGTTTCCTAGCTTTGAAAAACAGATTAAAATTCTCCCCATTTAAGAGCAATTGGAAGTAATTCCTTTTCCTATCAAATACATTTGCATGGGTCTGCTATTTGGTGTGACTGTCACAAATTTAGATGATGACAACTTTTACCAGAATGCTTTGATTTTCAAAATATCTTGTGTGCACTTATATTACCAGATGATACTGCTTCTCAGGGTTTCTTTAAGAGAGATTACTAAAAAAAAAAAAGTGGAAATTACATTTTGAAATTACATTGCTACATTTTCCAGAAATGCTAAATATTGAACATGATTTTAAAAAAATCAGAGTTGACTGATATACAAGTTTTATTGGTAAACTGTCCTTTTGGATAAACATATTTTTCTGTAGTAGTGTCACTTGTATTTGAAGTGCTATATTCCTAAATAGGTACTAAGAAGAAGAAGAAGAATAGGTATTAATACAATACCTGCAGTAATGAAGGAATTTAAATACTTTTTAAGTCACAGATATTTCTGTCTCACACCCTCCTGCAGAATCACAAAGAATTACAGAATGGTAGAGGTGAGAAGGCACCTCTAGAGATCATCTAGTCCAACTCCCTGCTCAAACCAAGGTCAAGTAGAGCAGGTATATCGGGGCTGTGCCCAGTTGAGTTTTTAACATCTCCAGGAATGTAGACTCCAAACCCTCTCTGTGCAACTTCATTTGGTGCTTGACTATTCTTCTAGTAAAAAGATTTTTCTTATGTTTCTCTGGACCCACCATGGCCCGTGGATATGTGTATGTGCAGTTTGTTTAAATGTTCCCTAAACTGAGCCTCCTACAGTGAGGGTAAGCCTTCTTTGCTCCAGATGTTCTCCCTGGTGTCATGGACCTGGGATTGCTAAAGGCCAGTGTTCCAGCAAAGGCAGAGGGAAGGAGACACTGAGTGCCTCATCCTTCTTCCTGTCCCCAGGTACCCTGCCCTACTCAGCCATGAACCTACATATTCTATGTTCCTTTTGCAGCTGGTAGATCTGTAGAAACCCTTCTTGTTACCCTTTGTATCACTTGCCAGATTCAGCTTTGAGTGGGCTTTTGCTCTTCTAACCCCATCCCTGTACACAGAGCCTCTCCAGTCAACTCCCTCAAGGGAGCTGCAGTACATGGGCTGCCTGGGCTATCCTTCTTTGTGAGACTTCACCAGCCTTTTAAAGTCTGGGTTTTTTGATACACTCACCCCTTGAGACTCCCATGATATGTCATTTCCAGTTATAGAGGCGGAATACCATGATTTCAAAGGACAAAAATGTACCTCTAGCATGTTTGAGGAAGCTGCCACCGCAGAAGTTAAGACGTTCTGTGGAGTACGATGTGCCTTCCAATAGGGTTCAGGGAATTTCAAAATTTCTTCTAAAAATGATGATTGCAGGGAGAGCTTTATTTTCTTGGAAAATGTAATCACCTCATTCGTCAATGAAAAATGAGGGGTTTTGAAAAACTGCATTTATTGTGAATGCAATGCCCTGAAATTAAGAACACTAACTGCCAGCTTCAAGGGACTGGCAACAAAGTATGTTCCTTTCACAATGTAAAGTACAGCCCTTGGACAAGCTGCATTTCTACAGAATGTAAAACGAGCCTTGTACAGCACCTTACTTCTGAGGTCACTTGTTCTTTTCATAGGAAGATGCCACCCTATAAGCTTGGGAAATCCTGTGTCACAAAATAGCTGTGGGTTGGCCAGAGACTATAAATCATGTTTTGGAATTTGGGGTGTTATCCAATATGAATGAGACCATTCCTTTTATATAAACAACTTTCTATTTTTTTCCTATCCATTATGCTGGTGCTAAATATAACATACTAATGGGCTCTGTAGGCTTGCAGTGGATTTCCTCTTGTGACTCAATATTTTTTCTATTAATTTATTTTTTATGTGTTTCCACTCCTATTACTAGCAGCACAGCATGTATCCTCACCATAAGAAAGACAAAAAGATAGATTGAAAACCATGATTTATCTTCTATTTGAAAAAAACATCTGCAGAACAAAACGAGCCTCTTGATGCCGGAATTGTCATCAGTGATGACTTTGACAAAATGAGCAATACATAATTTGCTAGCTCCCTTGCGAAGCTGAAACAGATTGTCAAATAAAACACTGGAGGAGATGCATATGGGGTGAGTAGACCAGCTTTGAATATGAACACATGCAGGTGGTCATTTAGTAGTGGTTCTAAGAGGCAGGACATCCCCAATTTGGAGGGTCATTTGCATTTGGAAATGCTCACTGATAATAGTGATGTATTCCCTATAGTAAAGCAGGACTGATACTGCCAAAACTACAGCTATTTCTGTTCCAGGGTGACTTGAACAAACCAGACAGCCCAAGGCAAAGTAGAGAGTGGTTTACACTCCAGCAAACCTGCCATTAGTGGTGGGTTTGCAGAATACAGATTAGTAAGATTTGAAAAAGTGCTTTCTAAAAAATGGAAAAATAGGACTTCTTCACTCTCTGGTAAGAAATGATGGGTTTTTTGTAAGGCAAGCAAAGCATCTGTATTGACTTAAATGCTGTGTAAAATAGTCAACCTCCAAAAATGTTTTATCACAACCTTCAATTTTGAGTAAAGCCACTACTCTGAATTCTCAAATTGCTCACTCCACCGTCAGTCACTTGACAGAAGCTGCAACACTCAAATACGTGTGTTCCTGCATCTCTCTTACTCATTTTCTTGACTGTGTGCCTGTGTATACTGTTAGATCATGAAAGATACTATTTTAAGAACATCTTGAAGAAATGTTGTGCCTATCATGTAAAAAATTATGGTTGTTTGAAGAAGGGTGGCATAAGACCATTTTGACTAACATTCCATTGCATTCTTAGTACGTGCTTGTGTCAGCCAAATTAATTAAAATATTCCATTAAGGAATTATTAATCTACCGATCAAGAAAGGTTTCTATAAAATGCTGTTCCTATAAAATCTTTTCTTTGTTTGAAGCCCCCACAAGATGTTCTGATTGCCTTCTACCCCAAGGAGATTAAATGACATTGTGAGCTTTTCAGGACGGAGGACATTCTTCCAGTTTGGACAGAGGATGATATCCAAAGGCCTTACTTCTGACTAGGACCTTCAGATATTAGTATGCTAGAAATAACTAATGATGATGCCAGCTTGGGGGCACTTAGCAACGTGTAAGAGCATGCTGCTCCTTCAGCAATAGTTCTGTAATCTCAGCTTTTTAGCATATTACCTCTAAAAGAACATAACTTCCTCTGGAAGCTTCATTTCCATTTAACCAGCCTTGTCCTTTTTTCAGATATACTCCCCCTGACATGTGTAAAAGAAATACCCCAATGAAAACTTGTTCAGAGCTGTTAATTACTTTTGACCAGACTCCTTCCTCCGTACCTTGGTTAATAGTGTAGATTGGAAAAAATAACAGCCAGATCTCTTGTCCCAGCAATTATTGAGAAACGAAAGTGACAATTTGCTTACTTGCCTGAAAGATCAAACAGTAAAACCCTAATTTCAGTCACTTGGCATTGGATTTTATATATTGAAACTGGCAGGCACACTTTATGCAATGTCCAAGCAGAAATGACCTCAGGGTTTTATGGACTATAGTACAATGTTCTCAGAATCACTGTGCGTACTGACTGCCTGGCTTTTAGGGGACTCCTTTCTTTTTTTCTTTTTGTTTGTCTGGGGGTTTTTTTTGTTTGTTTTGTTTTCCAGGGGTCTTCGAGGGGTTTTGAGTTCATGTTAACCGTACGTACAGGCTATCAGAAACAAAATCAGAAAAAAAGAAGAAGTGACCTAATGAATCATACATCATACAAATACAGTGTAGTGTGCCTTGACACTGAGTGTTTAATAACCTATCCTTAGAGACAGTGGAAAACTGCAGTAATTGAAGAAGGAAGAATATTTGACTCTTGAGTATGGCTTTATGAACACTATATAGTTCATAGTACACTAGGGATATTTTAAGTGCAGACCATTGGTGTACAGTAAGTTTACCTCTTTGACAAATGATTATTTTACCACACACTCAGATAGGAAGCTTTTACTACTGCAGATGAATAAAGACAAGAAGCTGCAGGGCATTCTCATTCCCTTTTTTTGTGTTTCTCTCTTTCTTAAATCTATTCTCCACGCTGTCCTTCAGATCAGGAAAAAAAAATGCTTCAGGACTAGTGTGACTCAATTCAGTTTGCTAAAATCAGCGCGATCAGATTTTCTTTGGTACAGCAAGGTGGTTGCTTTACAGACACCTACCTTTCCTCTACTGATCTGCACTCTGAAGTTGAAGCACAGACCACTCACTAGTAAATTAACTAAAGAGTTCACTAACCTTATCCTATAACTTTTACCTATGGGAGAGCTTCTTAGTTCTTTGAACCTACATGAATATTGAATAATTTTTGGCTACAAACCTCTGTGCACAGCTCCATATGGCTAGCTAAATGCTAAAATTTAGAAATGTTTACCTCAGTAAGAAACAGAAATCTGAATGCATTAAAGAGGTCTTCAGAAAAATTGATCAGTACTGCTTAAGCTTTGCACAATGCAGTTTCTTTTAAAGCCAAGTGATTCACAAGGCTATATATACACAACTAAAAAAGTTCTCTGCAGATTATATCATATGGAAATCATAGTACAGTCCATTAATTACCCTCCCTGACGAAAGGAAGGGTGAAATTTGTTATAGAATCAGACCACAAGATAGGAAGTCCCAGGCATCCATTATATAATTTAGTCCTGACATAGCACATTAAATTCTGAGAAAGGAAGACCATTTTACTGTACAGTCAGCAAAATGCCACCGAACTAAAACCCTGCTGCCTGCATACCACTAACCATATCTACAGTGAATAACTACTCTAACGATCACATCGGTATTAATGCTATAGGAATTTTACAGTGGTTTGTGCTTTCACTTCAGCCTCACATAGGCATTTCCGTTGCTTCAGCACACATTTTAAGCTTTGACATTTTGGTGAAATATTAAACCTCCTATTTACACCGTCATGCCTTTTCACTCTGCAACCTGCTACACCAAAGGCACACCAGTTGAATTAACATGCCCTCCTGCTACCCCTTCCCGAATCTGTTTGCCAACCAGGGGAGCAAACACACCAGGTCAGAATTTCCAGGAGCTGGCTGGTGATGAGGCTGTGACTTTGGGCTCAACCCTGAGCTAACAGCACTGCCTGGCCTGGGTTGTGCCACCAGTGGCCTGAGAAGCAGTGTGATTTCCAGGTTTTGGAAGAGAGCAATTTCTAAAACTCAGCACTGATCACACGCCTTCATCCAGAAAACAGAAGGACAAACCAAAGACCTGTATTCTCCTTGCTTCCAGACAGGAAAGAAAGGTGAAGTTGAGTTGTCCTAAATGCATGGCAGAGCAACATCGAATTCCGTATCTTTTACTGATTGCAGTGAGAAATTAGATACCTTTTTGGTTATAGCCTCTGGTGTCAAAGTCCTAGTGTTCAAAGATGGGATCATGAGAGATGAAGACCTGCCCTGTCTCCTTTCACAGTCCAAATCAAGGTGTAGCCCGGTGTCTGAAAGGGGAACACTATTTGGTTTACTGTGTGCAATTAGTTCATTTCTGCAGCGATGTCTAATGAACAGCAATGGAATGGATTTAATGATTTTTGCCATGTTTATAAACTGCCTGAGAACGTGCTGGGTGCTTTGGTCACCCCTTGGGCTTTTGGACTCACAGCCTTTGCTATCCTAAGGCTGTATTTTCCCCCTCACAGCTGGCTGCACAGTGTGGAGCAGCTCAAACAGACTGCATTCAGCTGGGTATTTACTTAATTTACTTTTTCATACAAACTCTGATTTAAGTAAAATTATGAATAAATTAGAAAGCTACCACATGGCTTTCCCACCAGGACAGCACGTATTCTCCTGCTGTTTGAAATCCAGTGATCTGTTTCTATGCTAAGGTTCACAGTGAGGCATCAGTATCTGACAACAGGTCAGCTCAAAATTCAAAGATCAAAATGAGACCACGTTTGGGTCAGTTTTGAGAACAAATGCAGTACGGTAATGGGGACAGTAAATACTAAGACAACAAAGAGAATTATTTGTTTTCAGCATGCTATTTGCTGAGCAAGGTTTTATCCAAATCCATTAAAGAGCACAGCTAACAGCACTGCTGTGGCTATGAACACCCTTATGCGATTCTACTTCATTACGTGTTAGCCCTAAGCGGCCTCAGCAGACTAAACAAGTACAGCTATACTGGGGGATGAAAGGATCAGAGATCAATTTATAGGAAAAACAAGCTCTCCCTGTACCTCCTCCTTCCCAGAAGCTGGTGATTAGGCGCTGCATAAGGCACTTCAGCGGCGATGCCAGCCAACATCAGCATCCTGCTGTACACCTCCCTCAGTGCATTCCACGCATCGGAATTGCGGCAACTGGAATCCATGATTTCCCAGCAGCAGATAAGGCTCCCCTTGTTTATGACTAGTAGACTGGTGGTGAAAAAATGCTTATAAGAGTGTTATTTGTTCTGTATCACAAAAATTTGGATGATTTGCATGAGCAAAACCCTCCTTAGCTCAAGCATCTACCCCAACAGCCTCCACATTATACATTTTTCTTCCACTTTAGTAGGAAGAAAAGTCCATAAGTTCAAGGTAATAGAGGAGCTGGATGTCTCAGAAAGGCCTTTTTGTTCCCATACAAAAGCACACACCTTAAACATCTGTCATGAGTTTGGAGAGTTTCCTGCTTTTTAAAGTGTTCAGTTTCTCAGTGAGTTTTTTCAACAGAGAGTGTTTCTTTGTAGAGGTTTTCCTTCTTGTCTATCTAAAGAAGTTGATCTTTTCTGCTTCTACTAGATAATTTTTTTTTTAATTAAAGCATCAACCTTGGCAAAAAAAAGAAAAGAGTCAGAAAAGAGAGATGCCGAATGCTAGTAAACATCTAACTGCAGTACTCTCTGCCAATAATAAAGGTATATTTTACTTAAGAGTTCTAGGAGAAAGTTATTTTTTAAATATCTTTTTACAGCACAACCTGCAGTGAAAGCCTTCTGAATTTATCACCCCAAGTCTTCTTTACAGAGCTGTGTCTAACCGAAATTCTTAAAAACAGCTGAGTAACAAGCTATCAAGGTTGTTCATGTTAAGAACATACATAAAAATTCTTGACTGGATACTTGCAAGAGATGTATTCAATTTAGTAGTTTATGTTCAGCATGGAAAAGGTAAAGTCTGTGTTACAAACCAGAGCATTGCTTGTGTCCTCTCCCCTCATCTGCTACCTTGAGAAGAATACTCCATGAAAGTGTAAGGAAGGCATATGTTATGCTCAGAATAAATTAGTCCTTCCCTTGGTAATAATCAAGGCTGGTCAGAAGAATATGTCCTATCGTCCTTTGATTCCTGGAACTTGCCCAAGAAAATAACCACATATATTGTCTCCAAATGCATTACTCAAGATTCGGGGAAGTCTTATCAAAACCAATTGAAGATGCTTTCATTCATGAGGCTTAAAATCTTAGTGTTAGTCCTATCCATTCAAAATCTTGTGACAGAGTTGTCATTGCTTCATACTGGAAATTGAAGTGAGCTTTGGGGCATCTCCCTTAGTCAGTGAATGTGGACAGATTCACAATAGCTGAGAGGCTCAAAAATCAGTGTTACTGGTGTATTCCATCACCACCACACATAGTGGTGATTGACCTACTTCAGTGCTTCTGTAAATATGAATGAAGCATTCTCAAATCCTTAAAATGCTGCCAAACGTATCTGTGACAGGGTATATCCCTTTCATTCTGTGCCAGGATACAACCTTGATCCTCAGGACTTAAAAAATAACCTCAAAGCCTTTTATATGCATCCCTATGAATCAATTTAATCTCATCTCAACCATCGTGTTTTTATCATTATTAATATTAATAATTCTTAATTTAAAAATATTAACATAACAGTAATTATTTAGGGACTTATTCAGTAATTATTAGGGAGAAATGGGGAAATATTAGACAGGCTGTGGTGTTTACCTCCAAGTAAATATCCTTTTATAAATGAAGATTAATATTCTAAAACATGGCTACTCACAAACTTGCTATGAAAACATGTTAAAATCAGCAGCTCTTCTTCCAGCTATACCTCAGAGTTGCCCTTTGAAACCATTCCTCATGGGAAGCTATTATGCTGCAGAAACCTTCCTGAAAGCTGCTCCCCGGCAAGAGGAAAATCTAAATACGTTGTGTAACACAACAGTGCAATTACACCAAAAGTAAACAGAGACTCTGGCACTCTCTCGTGTGTTGCAGCCCCTGTGTGCTCTGTTCTGTGACGTGGGTACCTACTTGTTGCTGGCATTTCTTGACCCCTTCCTGTTTTCAAGAGAAATACAGTTGCTGAACCAACAAACAGCCCTGCGTGGAACAGCCCTCCGGGCAGGGTTCACCACAGCCACAGCCAACATGTCAGTCATGCGGGCTACCCAGCCAGCAGTGCTTTGCTCCTGCCTTTGAACATCCAACCTGATCCCAGAAGAAAAGTTGTCTTTACAAAGCCACCATCTTTGTCAATTTTGTTGGGAAATCTTCGCATGTAGCTTACCAGACAGCAGGAAAGGGGTCTCGATGAGGGGGATATTTTTCCCGTCAGAATTCCTGCACTAAAATACATTAAAAGATTTTTCTAATCAATGACTTCTACCAAGATTCAGTTTGGTTTGTTGTCTGCTGAAACACAAAAAGTAGAAATACATATTTTTAGTCAAGAAAGGAACTAATTGGCTTCTTTAATGCAAAATCAAACACCTTTTATAATTGCTTTATGTACACATAAAAGTTCCCTGCTAGCTGTGCCAGTGAAGCCTGTATTTTATCTGCATCATCTGCTTCTTTTGAGATCAGAGGATTTCTGACTCAAACCACATACCCTCTTTCTCAGTATCTCTCTGTACGTATATTACTATTTCCTCTTTCATATAATCTAACAATCTTCTGAAGATGTTATAATTGTACCTTAAGCATCTACATTATCTGAGTGGAAAAACCCTGTAAAAAATGGGGGAGGGTAGAAACGTTATATCTCAAAACCATGTTCCACAAAGCTCAGCTAATTTATGTCTCTGAAGGTTTCTTCTTTCTCGCCTTCATATGCAGGCATCTTGGTCTATTTACCCTTCTGAAATAACACAGTGAGTTTCCATTATTGTAGCTTGTAAACACTTAAGACTATTTATTTATGCTTGAACACCATTAGGAGGAAAGAAAGCCTTACTCTGTCTGATGTATTGCTAAGACTAACATCTGGAGAGTGAATGCTGCATGTTTTGCCAGTCTCATTTGGTATAATCCTAGTTGTAAATGTGCTAGATGTACACCTTTATATTTCCTTTCTTGGAAACACTGGCTTATCCTTGTTACAACTGAAGAACTGGGCGTCATTTGACCCAAATATCTGTGAAGAGCTGGTCACATAAAAGATTCACAACAGTCATTCAGTACAGTTGTACTAATAATCAACTGTTTCCCAACTAGTCATTTTCTGTTTTTCATAAGGAAAACAACATTTTTGGCTCTATCTCCTAGTTTCTAGACTACCATAAGAGGTTAAAATTGGGTGTCCTGTAGAGGCTGTTCACAGAGTCGCAGTGATCACAAGATGACAGCCATTAAACTGATGTATGGAGTGGCCAGAGATGACTAGAGTTGATCCTAGTAAATGGTACTAGGAGGAAAAGAAGTGCAGTGCACAGCATTAAGTTTTATCAGCTTTACAAGTCCTAGGATCTATGTCAGATGGAAGAAGGAGTGAACAAGCCAGGTGGAGTATCAAGGCATTGTCCAAGCCTGCAGGGAAGCAATTAGGAAGGCCAAAGCTCAGCTGAAGTTGAAACTAGTAAGTGATCTGAAAGACAAGAAGGAAAGCTTCTACAGCACATTATCAGAAAAAGTAAAGCAAAGGAAAACAGGAGTACGCTGTGGGGCTGAGGCCCCTAGTGACAGCAAAAAAAAAAAAGATAAGATACTCAGTGCTTTCTCTGCCTCAGCTTTTACTTATAAAATGTGCACATACATGGCTTCTTAAGCTTTGTGAAAGACCTGAGGAGTGAGGCATGACATGAAATAGAGAAAGGTAGCGACCGCTTTAACAAATTGGACATTGATGGGATGGAATTCTGCAGGTGCCAGTGGTGCTGTGGGAACTGGCCAATGCCGTTGCAAGGTCACTCTACCATCTTGAGAGGATTATGGCACTCAGAGGAAGTTCCTGATGCCTGGAATAAGGCCAACATCACACGTCTATTTCACAAGGGCAAGAAGGAGAATCTGAGGAACAAGAGAATAGTCGTGCTAACCTTGGGTTTTAGGAAAGCAATGGGAGCAAAGTCTCCTGGAAGATATATCCAAACTCACAGAGGACCACAAAGTGAGTGGGAACAGCCAGCATGGATTTACCGGGGGCAGCTGCTGCCTGACCAACACCAGAAGGACTAATTGCCCTGTATGCAATACTGTGCAGATGTGGTGATACTGCTGTGTACTGAGGGTTGAAGCAGTTGACACTATTTCAGGTAAAGGGACCGTGCTCCAGGGTACAATGTCTATAAAACAGTCCGTGCCTTAGACTTCCTTGACTTGTAGTCAGCTGGAACTGTGAAGGACAGTGATTCTGATCTGTGTCTGTGGCTACTTGTCTGGCAAACCCTATAAAACATGGTTTAGAAAATTGTTCAAAATGGGGCTGGTACTTGGTTGTGCTTAGTTTAGCTTCTTATGTTTTGTTTCAATAGGAATTGTAAATGGGTTCTGCATCTTTGGTAAACTTATTCCAGTTTTTGTGATGTGGTATGTCCAGGCAAAACAGCAACATCTAAGTACTTCACATATCTCTCTATACTCAATATGGTTTCCAGTTGTCATCCCCGTACATTTTCAAATGTGTGTGCAATAGGCTTCATATCCACACCTGGATTAATTGTTCTGCAATGAAGTTGAAGAGGTTAACCCCAACCTTGCCATCTGTCAGTGGTACCCAAAAAATAAAGAGGGAATCTTAACACTTTCAAGCAAAATAAAAGGGAAAGGGGGAGCTGGCTGTTCCTTACTCTGCAAAGACTTCCTTTCTAGGTCTTTTCAGCCTGGGTATCTCGAGCTGGTTCATACACCTTAGCAGGTACTCCCAGTTCCTCATTCATACCCTGTTGGTGTACCTGTGCCCCTACAGTCCTGGTCTTATGATTAAATGCTCTGAGAAGATGTAAAGCTGGAGAGCTGCTGGAAAGCCTGGAAACACATGGCTGTTTTCCACTAGCCTTTGGAAATTTTTTCTTTATTTAGTGAAAGTTAATTACGTTGGCATTTTCAGATTTTTATTCAATGTTTTGTAACTCTTCTTTTCTTATCAACAGTCACTTTCCAAATCTGTTATTACAAATTTGCAGACACTCGTTAATGTAAAAAGCAGTTAGAAAAATCTTCAGACAGATCTTACACAATTCCCAACTTATGAAATTTATTAACTCTATTACACACTATGAAATCTAACACCTTTCTGGCTCTCCAAATGATGAAACAAGACTGTTATATTTAGTATATTCATATGGCTGTGCCCAAAATATTTCTGTAGAAATTAGGGAATGATTTGCAATAATATCAATACTGTAAATGCAATAATACATTATAATCTCCCGTTTCTAGATCTTCATCCCTGCCCAGCATGCCACAGCAAATTGCAATCGATACAAAGCTAAACTTAGCACTGTTATGTCTGCCAAGTGATGGCCAGATGCAGGGGCAGACCTATCCAATTTAGGGACTCTTCATTCCAGGGATACAACTCTGTGTGTGTTCATCCTTTGCATTCCTGCAGGAGCAGCTCAGAACAGAGCTGTCAGCTGACTCAGCCCTGCTCTTCCTTGATGCCAAGGAGAGTTTCGTCACTGATTTCAAAGGGGACACACTTGAAGCTTAAAATATGAGTGGGGGAAAAAAATTTAAGGTTGAATTTTCTGAGAAACAGCAAAGAAAATTCCATCCTCAAAACACAAAGGTATTAGGTATGTAACCACAAATTCCTAAGGGGATGAAAAATAGGAGGGATTGGGCCCTCTTTGAAGAAATTCCTGTACCAGAATCCAATATGACTACTTCTGCTGGTGTCAAGATCTCAGAGATTTATTTTTCAGGGTGAGTTAGAAAAACTGCCAATTCATGACCCAAATGAATAAAACTCATGAAGAGTTGCTGTTTCCCAGTGGCTATGCCCTAGAGGTTGTGTCTGTACACTTAACTAGCGTAAGTCAGTATAATTTGTGAAGCAAATAAAGTCTATAATGATTTACAGTAGCTAAGGATTAGGGTTATGATCAGGAGTACCTAAAAGGCATTCGTTTTAAAAATGCCAAAAAAAATTTAAATATTTTGAGTGACTGAAGTGGCTTTTCCATTCTTGTGCAAGAAACCTTTGAATAGGGAGAGAGTAACTGAAACCTCCATTGCCATATCCCTTACATGAGATTACAGAGACTTCACCTATCAGAGGTGTCACTGCTACTCCACCAAAGAAATTCAGGATTCATTCGCCTTCAAAAACAAGCCTTATCCAGCAGGATGCTTACACTACTCAAAATGACAGCGTCTTTTACTAATTGAGTCACTACACAGAAGAAACCAATACAATTACTATAAAAAGGGGTCTTTTGTATACTGAGCAGAGCTAGCAAAGGTAAAGGACATGACAACAGCATTCATAAATATCTAAAGGCACTGAAGAGCTTTATCAGTGAAATCAGTTAACAAATGACATAGTACATAACTTCTGAAGATGTAAAGCATGCAGTTCCTTTTCCAAGTCAGGCTCATAAAACATGGAACTGCTGAGCGGTATTTCTCCACTGGTTAAAGGACAATAGCATGGAGTTCTGCTATCCTTAGAAGCAAAACAAGAATAGGCGTGTGTGTAGAAAAGGAGCAAAGCAGCTCTCCTGTGTGGTGAACCATGCCCTAAGGCTATTGATGCTACCAGAGGACTACTGAGCACCTGAGCTTCTGCAGGAAGGACAGAGACAAAAGCTCATTTTTTTTTTAATTCTGTAGAAAAAAAAAAGGAGCTGGGACTTACCTTTCTCTGTCCTGACTTCACAGATGCGTTTATATGCAATGAGAGGGAAGGATGATGACAAAGTGCCTGAATTCATTTAGCAGTACTTCAAACCATTTTTTTACAATTAAAAGTAATTTTACAAATTCCTATGCAATGGCAGCAAACCACTAGAGAAGGATCTTGATTTCTTTGTTGGACAGCGTTGGTTGCCTCCCCATTAACAGATTCAACACCTTGCAATGTTCGGGTCCAGTGTTAACACGAATTGTAAATGAAAATATTGACTTAGCTCCAAAATGTTTCCAGTTGCATTGGAGAAGGATGTCTTACAGCTGCCAGAAGAAATCCTGTGAGAGCCAGGAAGCAGTTTTGATAAATTAGCAAAGTCAGTTTTTAGCATTTCTGTTTTAACTTGAAAAAGGTTTGCTGCCATATGCATTTGTACTTTGGCAATGCCTGCTGACGGAACAGAGGCTGTCTTGGCATATTACTTGTCAGAGCAAAATAGATTTGGCTGTCATTTCCGTAATAAGTATAATTCATATTGCAGTGTCTAAAAAACATATGGAAAGGAGGGATGTCAATATGAGATGAATTTGCCTTAAAAGAGCTTGTAGGGGACTCACAATTAAACAGGTACACGGCCAGATGAAGTTATATATGAAAAACTCGTCCTCCCATCATAATTATATTTCTTTTGTGTTCAATTAATGAATGGGTTAACTAAGTATGCTACTTCAAATATGTAGGGCCCAGTTTACCCATTCTTGTGAAGCTCATACCCATGTGATGCAATTAACCTAAGCAATTCATATCAAAGACAGAGCTATAAAAAATGAATAGCAGAGGCTTCTGTGCAGATAAGACATGACTTTTATTTATTCCTAGTGTGTGCATGCAGTATTTTGCCAGTGGTTTCAGCGAGTCTGTCCGGTAGCTATTGTTAGGAAAACACCAAAGCCAACTTTATATATCCTGCTTCTGACTAGAGGTGGGAAGCTGATTCTTCATACTATGCAACTCAGGTTTGTTCTGCTCCCAAATAAAACTGAGGAAGAATAAAGTGGACAATGTACGAAAGAGTTCTTACCTGCCTGCAAAGGACCATGTAGACAAACTTCTGATATAAGAATGTATGTGGTCCCTTTGTATGTTTTATAGGGGCTTACAGATATAAATCTCTTTTATATTTGTGTCAACAACTGGTGTTAATTTTTATACTGATACAAATAATTGCACTGATACAAAGAGCCTAAGACCATAATCCCACAGCTGGCAGCAGCATGGAGCCAGGCTCGTACAAATTTTGAGTGAAGCAGAACTCACTGCAAAACGCCCTTGCATATGGTTGAGAGCCATGTTTTTCTGCCACTATAAACAAAATAGGGTACAAGTGAGAATCAGGCCTACACATATAGATACAAATTTACAATTTCTTCATTGTCTTTTACCATTTCTGCTCTCTAATCTAACTGGTTTTGCAATGTACAAGGATTTATAACAGAAAGAAATGGGGACAGATGACATTCCATAGCGCTGATGTCTGGCATACTAAGATTATGTATTTCAATAAAATGGAATAGCTGGTTTTCAAAAAGCACAGGTAGATAAATAAAATCTGATCCCTATATCCCAACCTCCAAACATTAAAAATGTTATTCAGCTTTTACATGCAGGCTAGAAATCAAACAAATTGGATTTGTGCTATAACTGTGCTATAAATTCTTTCATTTTTAAATTTATACATAGAGCATGATAAGTACAAGGGACAGTTGAAGGAAAGGAAATGAATCACATTTCAAAAGTGTGTGAATTAGAAAACTTGGGTGCACCTTCAGAAGTGAATGAAGTTCTTGAACACACATCACCTACCTGCTGTGCAAGCTAATTATGTCTTTAAGGGTCTTCATGATAGTGTTTCCATTGCTAAAGATACAGAGGGGTACTTGGAAGAATTTTTAAAATCCCTTGATTATATTGTCAACATTTAAATCACTTTAAAGATCTGATTCATGTTGCCCAAGTCACTTCAGAAGTTGTAACAAACTCCAATATTATGTAGGGCTTTTTCTATAACAGGTTTTGTAACCTTTAGTTTTCAGCTGCTACTTCTAAGTTCCCTGTAAAACATAAAAGAATAAACGTTACACCAGCCTTCTCAGTTCCATCAAGCTGTCTAAGCCACAGTTGATGTCAAGGAAAAAGTAAAAGTTAAGATCTAGCTGCTTGAGTACTTTGGTGTCTGATTCTAGGATGATGGGAGGGGATGATCTCCACTTCAGTCCTGATATAGGCCCTTTCTTTGGATTAAGTATCTAATTCCTCTCTGCACATTCAGGGCAACCATTTCACAATTCCACTGCTAGTGCATAGAGGCAACCTCACTGTTCCCTCATTTTCTTTCTCTCACTCAATTAGCACACTGCAGCTAAATGAAAGAATGATTAGGACAGTTACAAACAGAAATGGAGAATTTCAGGATAATCTAACCAGGTAGAGATGAATAACATGAAAAGTTTCTCAAGAGAGCATCATATTAGAAAAAGCAATTTTGTGAAACTCAAATTTTCATTCTAAAGTGGAACATAAATACTGTTCAAGTTATTGATGTTCCTATGCAGCAGCAACTGTGAGTTCTGATCAGGCTATTAAGACCTTATTTTTAAGGTCTGTCCTCTAAAAGAACACTTATATTTTGCAAAAGCATTGTGTAGAAGGTGAATAAGAACCATTCATTGATTAAAAAAAGCCACACTCATCCTGCAACACCTTAATGGTGTTTGAAGGCTTCCGTGCAAGCTCTGAAGCAGTCTAATCCTCATTAATATGTAAAAACTTTTCTTCCCAGAGATATATTATTTTAGGTCAGAAAAAAAAAATTAAAAATTCTATCGAATAAGAAAAATAGGTATCTAAAAATAGGTATCTAAAAAAAACCCCTGGATTCTGAAATCTTTCTTAAAAAGAGAAGAACAAGAGAAATAAAAATACTGAGGATAATGCTTTGCAGTGTGTTAGAGCAAATTAGCTTTCACTTCGCATAAATATGCAATGCATAACTTTCATACTTGATTTTACAACATTTAGTAAAGGGACTACTTATCATAATTTTGACGTTCTGTAGAATAACAGTGGCAAGAAGAAACAGTAAAAACTATCTGAAGGTTGCTGCAAGTGGATATTCACTTCATAAACGCCACAGTTACTAAAAACAGAAGTGCTTGCAGAACTTCCACACAGCCCTGAATCCAAAGCCACTGCAATGAGAATTGATGCTCTGCTTACTCTTCTGCTTTTGTTTATCTACATTGTAAAGCAATGTTAACCACCATCCTAGGTGTACACACTCCTTACTGAGTGGAGAAAGAGTATTAATTTGAGCTAGTGATACCACCAGTAGGAAGCTTGAAATTCACTGCTATCAAAATTTCAGCTTCACAAAAAATGTAACGCTTATGCCTGTGTGTGAAATTTGCATATATATCCAATTTTAGTAATTTAAAAACCTTAGTCTCCTTTGATGAATGCAAAATAAATCAATATGATTATCACAATGATGGGTGCGAGAAAAAATGGTCTTCATAGTCACTATATCCGATAAAACATGATCTCCTCTACAAGATATCATTCTGCTATGTCTAATGACTCTCATCTTCGGACTTGTTTAAAATCTGCAAAAGCCAGTTATCTACAAAAACTTCTCCAGTTCCCAGTGACCAGCAAGGGACTCAGTTCTGAAGTCAGCTCTTTGTCAACTTGCTGTATCTAAACACTTCAGCGTTTGGCAGATATGTGCCAGCACTTGGGCCAAAATTGCCTGCTTCCAACACTAGGACATTTTGCTCATTTCCTCCCCTCCTTTTTAGTGCAAGGAGGAACATACCCGGAAGAGATGAGTTATCTGCAGACCAGTTCTTGTTAGACCTCTGCATTGCAAATTAATTGTTTTGGTGCAGCCATGCACTGTTAAATAGAACAGGACAGCAGCCTGAGGTCAATCTTCAAATTGAGGTCAATTGCACTCCTGTGGGGCAACCTGAGGTCAGTCTCAAAAGTGACTTTAAAATATCCATACTGGCCTACTCATGCTACAAGAAAAATTCTTTTTTTGCCTCCCAGCCATCCAGTTTATTTTACTTTAAAAAAATTAGATCTTTGATATTTCTTGGAATCAGTAATATTGTTTCACTGTCATGACCAACATTAATGCTGAGAAAATAAGTTAGATTAGACACAAGTCAAT
Source organism: Edolisoma coerulescens (assembly GCA_013397115.1). Lineage (NCBI taxonomy): Eukaryota > Metazoa > Chordata > Aves > Passeriformes > Campephagidae > Edolisoma > Edolisoma coerulescens. The sequence continues at coordinate 1,577,416 of VWZW01002475.1, read as the reverse complement.
TACAGAGGAGTAAGTTTTAATATTGCCAGTCACAGCAGCCTTCTGGGGTTTTTCCTTAGTAAATTAAAAGGCTTTTCTTTTCATCTAGTACCATCTTATCACTCATTTCACTATCAGAAAAACACTCTGAAGATAATAGCGAGAGATTCTTTTAAAGGAAAATATATCTAGTTTAATTTCATCTCCATTTTAAGAGGGAGGATTGTTCTATATTATTAATTGTTTGGGTTTATGTTTTTCCATGCATTCACAAGTGATAACAGCAACATTTATATAAGGTGACTTGCCTGAGAACTGTGATTTCACTTACCCTGCTCAACTAAGACTGTCCCAAAAAAAAAGACTCTTATTTACAGCTATACCTCCTAAATTCTTGTGTTTTGTGTGATGTTTGCTTGTAAACTGGCAATTCACTCCTGCCCTCTCTCCTAGCTCCTTATTCCCAGGCTCTGCACTTTCTTCAGGATTTGGCAACGTTCATCATTTTGATTATGTCACCCACTTGCTCAGCAAGTAATTTACTATCTTCCTTTAAGAATCAGGATACTATTTCAGGGGTAACTTTTAACATTTAAGGCACTTTAGGTGCCAGGTCCAATTTACTTACTGCTAATGATTGATGTCTGCTTTCTCTCTTGACTTCAAACTCAAGTCTGGATTCCTCTGTGTCTGTTCCCACCACGCCCTGTGTGCAGCGTGGATGTGAGCGTTTCTCAAATGCAGTAGTACCCCTAAACAGATCCCCAACTTTCATTGTATTTCGTTCAAATGGAGAAATTCAAAATGCTCTCATCAGCCTTATCATCTCTGATTGTGTCGGTGTCATTTCTCAGCTTCAGTTTATTTTCAAAATATAACGAGGCATTGATTTTGCAAGCCTGTTTTGTAACAGTCCCAAGATGCTGTAATCAGGCGTTCTTCTAGCCTATAATCAGAAGAGAGGATATGACCTAATTCAGCTTCTTTGCATTATGCATTATGATACATGGCCACATACCTGTTGCCTTCTTCACAGCAAGATAAGGCACCAGAGCAGTGGTGCAGCTGTGGAGCAGGGTCCTGCCAGCCTGTTTCTCTGCTTCCAGCTGAGGGTGCCGAGGTGCAGGAACCCCAGGCACGGTGTCACGCAGGGTGAGAACAGCCTGCCTCTCCCACAGCATTCATTCACCTCTGGAATCCTCAGCAAGGGTCAATCCTACACCTGATGTAGCTTTTCTCTCACCGACAGCACAAATCTCTTCCAAGCGCTTCCCCAATCTTCTCCTGAGGCTTCTAAGGCACACAATGTTGTTCAGTGAGTTCAGGTCTGTTACCCCACAAGTGAAAACATGCCATGACCCCTTGATTCCTGTACAGGAGGAGACAGTGAGCACTCAATTCCCAGTTGTACCTTTCCTACAGCATTCATGAACTTCAAAGATGCCTCTTCCCCCACATGTAGGTCCTCCCTTTTCCAGTAAGAAGATCACTCTATTTCACCTTTCCTGGTACAGGCACTGCCACAGAACCCTTGTCACTCATAATTCCCTTCTTCAGATTTTTCTCTTACCATACACTTCTGGAAAAAGAGGACAAGAATGGTACAGAGTACTCAGGGTACAGTTGGACAATAGCTACAGAGCTGTAGTGTTGTTTTCCTGTTTGCTTTTCATTCCTTTTCTAATTTATCCTTAAAATAATTTTCTTTTTTTCTCCAACAGTTGCTGAGCAGTGAGCTGACGTTTTTCTGGATTTCTCTGTGACGAGACCCAGGATCTCACTCTTGAGTAGTAATAGGTGTGTCAGAGAACATTATTTAGTACACAAATTTAGGGTTATTATTTCCCATCTGCACCACTATATTTATATAGAATTTTAACTTCCATCTTGCTTTCTAGTCTCGTAAGCCCATTCTGCAATTTTTCAGAGCCAGCCTGGAGCCTGACTCCCCAGCTCAGCTATTTTTGTCACCTCGCTGTTTGCTGTGCTTTCCAGGTCACTTAAAGACATATTGTATAGCACAGGTCCTAGAAGAGCCCTTCTTTCATTTTTGAAAACCACATTTAGTTGTGCCTTCTGTTTATGCTTCTGTGATTAGTATCCATCCAAGCTAGGACCTTGTCTCCTATGCCATGGCAATTTCACTCCTTAAAATCCTATGGTGAGGGACTTTGTCAAAAATCTCCTGAAAATTCAGGGTCACCCTTAATGATTTCCTCATTGTCCCCTCAGGAGCCTTCCATTGTGTTTAAAGGCCAGGACTAGCCTTCATAGAAACTATGTTTTACCTTCCCAGTAAGTCACATTTATCCAGATTTCCACTAATTCCATCTTTTATCATGTCTTCTGTTAATTTAGCAAGTGCAGGCATCAGGCTCACAGGGTTGGAGACCTTCCCTAGAAATCTCTTTAAAATTTTGTGCCTCATTTACCACTCTCCCCTCCTCAAAAATCAGTGAAACCTTAAGGGAAAGGTTACCACCATCAAGAATTCAACTATTTCAGCCTTTAATTCTCTTAAGACTCTTGGGTGAATATCACACAGTCTCAGTGATATCTTAGTGTTTATTGTATCTCTTTATTGAATGACTTCTTCCACAGTTTCTTCTGTTTCAGGCAATCTCTTGCTGAGTCCTCTTAGAGGGTTTGGGGCTCCCCTCAGTCTTCCTACAGTGAGCATCAGAGCAAAACACTTATTTACCATTTCTGCTACAGCCTTGTCCTTGCTGAGCTCTCCTCAAATAACCCCATCACCAGCTGACCTGAAGAGCTGGCAGTGTTTCCTTCTGCTCTGCTGGGAGAAGGATTTAAACCTGCCTTGATGTAGAGTGAAGCATATTGCCCGTAGGACCTATGCATATTTGCTATAAAAAGTGGTTTCTTGGGCAAGGATTTCAGGAAGAGAAAGGTGGTCTCAAGTTAAGACAATGGAACAATGGTCTGGAAAGCTGGATTTATGTCACTGTCATATGAACTGGGCAAGTGATTTATTTAAGTCTTCTGTTTGTGTTATTTGTTCACTCCTGATTTCTCGAGTGACTGATTCAATAACTCTCATACACAAGCAGTGCAGTGCAATTTAGAATATAGAAAGTAGCACACCAAAAATTCAGAACTCATAACCTCAAGTCTTAAAGGACTGGGGGGATTATTTTCAACGTTCTGTGTCTCAGTTCAGCACTTGTAAGATGGAATAATGCTACTCCTCACCTCAGAGGGGTTTTGTGCATATAAATTCATTAAAGTTTGTAAAATGTTCAGGTACTATAGCAACAGGCACCACAGAAAAACCTGGAAGGGACATAGTAATTATCTTCAGAGCAAGGTTTGGATACTGTGCAGTAAATAAGGCATGGGGGACATATTGAGCAATGGGAAGAGAGCGAAAATTGAATATTTGCTTTTCAGTTAAGCTCCTTCTGTCCTATGCACAGACTGAAGTACAAATAGTTTAGAACAAAATTCAAATGTGACTGTGTAATTAGACAATGTCATAATGCTCATACCCACTGGGGCTCATTTAAGGCCATACAAGGCAATTCTTAGGGTTTGGCAAAGATACCAGCCATTAAAAAGAGGGTTTTACATTAGATAAAAGGTCAGGAAACTGTAATGAAAGGCAGTCCAATTCTCTTCTGCTACTCCACTGAATTGCAATTTGGAGGGGTAATAAATATTGCATACAATTTTCAAAAGTACTTTAGAGATTTGAGAGCCTAAACTCTACGAGTGTCATCATAAACCTAAGCTGCTATTACTCCAGCTAGAGGAAACTCTGCTTGTTCCAGAAATGGATGCATTAGGATGATATGTCAGCATGGCACTCCTTGCAGAGAGAAAGACCATGAGAGGAAGCACGTAATAAATTGTCCTTAGCCAATGTGTTTGGGCTAGTGTCGTTGCATACTGAGAAACTGAATGTGGACAAGTAAGATATTGAGACAAATTTGATAAATATGATCGATTTTGACAGAATTTGGTGCTTATTTTCAGCCAACTTTTGCTAACTTTAGTCAAACTGATTCTCAGACCACTCCAACAGCTTTCCTTCTGAAATTGGTGGGGCTGCTAGCAGTGAATAACATTCAATGTAAGGGGTTCACATTCTCTACATTACAGAGAGAGAGGAATAGAAAGGAGTGAGCGCACAGAGGAATTACAAGGAATTACATTCTTTAATTATCTTATTTAAGTAAGTTGAGCAAATTCTTTCTCTGAAACTGAAAAACTGTTAGAACATTAAACTGCACACAGAAAAGTAAAATTTCTTTATTTTAAAGTCTTAAATGAAATGTTTATTTATATGTATGATGCTGTGGTTGACAGTAAAGACTTCATCGATTACCACAAGACCTAACTTACACCGATAAACAACTTAATCTACCTTGAAATTATGAACTCAGCTGACCCTGCCAGAATTTTATTATGGAGTCCAAGGAAGGCAGGTATTTTGAGACTGTAAGATCCATTAACTTTTGCTAGCAATCTGAGCAACAGGCATGATTTGTATTTTTAAGAATATTCGCTAGAAATAATAGGTTTTTGTCAGGATTACCCTTATGATTTACTTATTTTTGGTTTTATGTTGTTAATTATTTAATGTTTAAAAACCTACAGGAAACAGAAAATAACTGATCATCATAGTAAACATCATTAGAGTGCTGGAATCCACATTTTTTTTTCTATAGGACTGCATTTGTTCTACCAGTATGCACATATAGTTGATTTTTATGGCAGAATCCAGTTTGGGCATTCATTATTGACATACACACAATCATTTTAAGTGCAGTTAAGTACACCATCTGCCTTTTCTTTCTGCCTATGCCTGTGTAGCCATTCACAGTTATCTGCTATTCCAGGAGTGTCTGGTGCCTGTTATAACTACACCAGTTGCACTACAATCAGCTGAGTAGGCATTTCCCTTATGAACCCTGATTCTCAATGTTTAACAACTAATTCGAAATTGCATAAAGCTCAAATGTGGCATGCACATTTGCAAACCAGATGTGTTTCTGTTTATTTTTTTTTACTTTTAAATGCCAAAAATGGCAGGGCTTAAAGAGTCCATCCAAATAATATAGCATTTACGATCAGCAAAGCAGATCTGCTCTCAGTTTGGGGATGGGGCCGAAAGATGTTTGGAAGTGGGTCTTACTCAACCTTTTGGTCATTATTTGTCTCTCTCTTCCCTTAGCTAACTGCTACCAGTACACAGCATGAGCTGCAAGCCACATTTAATGAAGGGGCTTGAGCATGTCTACGACAAACCACCAGAATTTGGCATAGAGGGAAATTGTTCTGATTTACTCAGCAGCTACACAGGCTGCATCCTATTAATCCCAGGGTAGAAGTTAAAACAGTCTTCATGTTTCTCTCTGAATCTGAGAAACCTAAGGAGAGAGACAGAGAAGCCCTCCAGAGACAAATTCTGTGAAAGAGTTCAAATTCATAAAAAGATGTAAAAAGGAAAGAAGAAGAGGGAATGAATTAAAAACATTTCCATTTAAACACAGTTTGTCAGTTTTTTCTGACCATCTGAGCTTTATGTTGAGAAGATCCAGTGCAGCGACATCTCTAAATCAGGGACTCTAAACCTGCCAAAGATCTACTGAAGAATTATCGGTCATATCCCTACTTCATCTGCAAGTTCCCAAGGCATTTATTTTCCCAGGTACTCTTGTAAGTGCTTGTCCTGGGGCAATGAGTGCTTATCTCCCATCAAATACTCCACTGCAATCCAAGGCACCAGCCACACCCCACCTCTCCTTAGGAAGTCCTATTTGCAAACCAGTCTGCTGGCTAAAGCACTCAGCACTCAGACAGGTTCTTGTGCACAGCATCCATGGGGAACGCAGCCCACACTACCTCTGGTAAGTGCGATACAGAGTTTTCAGCCAAACTCTGACATTCTAAAAGAATTTCAAGAGGCTTCTTTGCACATTCCCCACTAATTAGAGAGACGTGTGTTTGAACCATTTCATGCTGAGGAAGGTATTGAGCCTGGGTGTCTCACTTCCTCAGCGAGTGCTCTGATCCCTAACAGGAATTGAGGAAACCACCTCTCCCTGCCTGAACATTAAAAGAGAAGAGAGCTGGGTCAATTCTTTGAAGAAATAGTTACAGAAGACTGCTGCCAGGAGAGGATTCCAAGTTTATGATCCCCAGTGCAAGAAGGCACTTGCCCGTTACTTGGAGTGAAGCAGCGGATGCCAGAGGAGGGAAGGGTGTCACCTCCTACCTGCTTCAGCTTGACATGGTCAAGAACAACAAGAAATTTAGATCAATATGAGGGGCAGTTAGGTTCGACTCAGAAGCCAGGCACTATCATCTATAGATATTTTTATTACTGAAAATAGTCAGTTTTTCTGACTTTTTCTGAGTTTTTCAGCCCTCTGCTATTCTCTGGCCCCAGTGTGATGCTGCTGCGTCTTCAGTCAAGGGCTGCAGACCCAACTGTCGACCTGGTTCCTGCAAAGACAGGTCTAATGCTGGGTGATTTGTTGTGTGATTTGTGGGTCACCAGCATTTACACTGGTAAGCAATATTATAGTCTCACATCTGAGGCAGTACCTTAATGTAAGGTGAAAAGTGTTCTAAGAACAATTTTCCTGAAAATGGATCTTCAGCAGGGGAGAATATAAGCGTGTGATTAATCTTAAACACACTAGTAGTTCTAATGAAGTCAGTAGGGCTACTCATTGACATGAAATTAATACATAGAGTCTTCATGGGATGAAAGTATACATATGAAGAAAATTGCTTTCTCATCTCATTCCACAGGCATCCAGGACCAGTTCTTGCTCTTGTGATGGCTTCTTCTCACATCAGCTGTTCAGCCAACCTCTTACTTTGCAGCTTGTCTGCTTAGACCACTCTACAATCTCTTGTGCTCTCCCTCCACGCATGCCCAAGGTGCCAAAAGGGTCCTTTAAAATTTCTACGTTGGTCACATATTTCTCCTAAAAAACATGTTCAGAGAGATTGTTCATAGTTCTTGACATTGCCATGAAAATAGGTGAAGAAAACGTAGTTTACTCATGTTAACTGAGGTCAGAAGTAGGAAAGGGGCAGGTTGAGTTCAGACTCCAGTGAGACACTCTCTAGCCTCTTTGCTTTATGCATCTGGCTTCTTTTAATTTCAATTATGGACTAATCTTTATCCATATAATCAGTATTTTCTCCTCAAGGTCATAGACATGACTCACATAAGACTTAACTACTGTGTAATACAGTGTGGGGTGCTTAGGGGGAGAGTGGGAGATGTACAGGAACAAAGTCTCCTCATTGTCTTACTCAGCACTGAGTATATAAAGCAGAGGCTTAAGGAAAACAAAGAATGAGGAAATCAGGAGAAATTAAGAAAGCGAGAGCAGACAAAAGCAGCTGAGATGCAGGAGATCCAAAAAAGGCACAGTATTATAAAAGATGGATGGAAAAATGACTTAATATTGTTGCCTGCCTTAAATCTTCCACCACCACAGCGATTGCTGAAAATCCCACCCTTGGAGCCTAACTGCATTGTTTAGTCTATAAGGAGCATTGATGCCTAGTACCATGAATTCTACTCCTTCATGTTGGAATTCTGGCTGTTGCACAACTAAGCCTTGCACTTTGTCAAGTAGCCAGAGACTTTCCTAATACAGAGAAAATACTGTGCTACAAATGATGCAAGCATTGAAAAATGATCAGCATTCTTAGAAATGTTAGGACGCTTCCTGCAATGAAAAATAAAGTCTATACTTATATCTCAATCATTTAAGTGAGCAGTTTCTGCCATTTTTGACTGATTTTGCAGAGATTTTAATTCTGAGATAGATAGATAGATAGATAGATAGATAGATAGATAGATAGATAGATAGATGTGTATATGAAGATTCTCATTGGCAAATTAATAATTTTTGAAGTTTTTACATAGTACACGTAGGAACAATTTTATTAATATATTTTGGAAAAGCAGTGTGAAAATTTAACAGTAGAGTGAAAACTGTGTCTGGAAAAGGTATGTGTGGGCTTTAGTCACAACCTGGTAAGTCAAGATACATCCCAATTCCTCCTCCAGCTGTCAACCATTCCTTAGCTAATTTTCAAAAGTCTTTGCAATACAAAAAATTGTGTAATAAAAGTTCATATTTCTGGGCTGCAGCAACATCTCTCCTTGAAAATTGCATTACTTATTCATGTCTATCTTTTCACAATAAAGAAAAAAAGTAGATGGCCATAACAATATACTTTAGAGAGAGGAATTATTTGTTCCTGATATGGAAACACCATTTTCTTTTGAACTGGTTTGAGCGAAAGGCAGGAACAAGACTACTTAGCATGGTGAAAAGTCACCTACTGAGATTTATTTTCTTTTCAAAACCCCTTATTTTTCAATTCTATGAATAGTTTAAAACTGTTTCAGACACATAAGTTAACAATTTCGGGAAATAAAAAATTATTATGATGTACGCACCTACAAATCTCTCTTTATCAGTTTCTGTAATGCCCCACATTCCAACCATTTCTTTGTAGGATTAGACTGCAAAATGGATATCATTCAAATATGTGAAGAGCATAAATATTCTCAAGGAAAATACAGTTTTTGCTGTTGCAAAGACTGCAATGTTTACTCCTTACGTTAATGTGAATCATTTGGCCCATTAAGTTGTACCTCTACTTCACAGTTAGTGGAACAATACAAAAAACTAGAACTGAAGAGGACTCAAGCTGATAATGAAAAAAACCCCACAATTTTGGAGAGTTAGCAAATAGAGCCAGATGAGCTGTTACTGTTCGATACTGTTCTATGTAAAATGTTCCCTAAAACACTGTCCACATTGAGGAGTGACAGCGACTGCTGAATCTTGTTGTATCGCTGTCTCCAGATTTCAGCACTGTTCCTGAAAAGGTTATTAGGTCTGAAAGTGCATAAGTGGACTAAAAAGAAGCAATTCAGTGTTTTTAAAAATAAATAGGAAAACTTTATCATTATGGTGTGTAATAAATAAATAAGACCAAGATCCAGTAGTCACAGGTTCTACACCCCTATATAACAAGACTCCAAACTTTATTTACCTGAAGTTGGACCTCATATCTAATTCTCCACCAAAAAGGTTGTTTTCATTTTCAATTTAGTTTCAATCAGGTGAGAACACAGAAGTTTTCTGTGAACATCAACTTGGATTTCATCACATTGGTTTCACACATGTGCACAGGTTTTCAGCTGAGCTCACACAGCCCCAGTAGCAGATAAACTTAGCCCTGAGATCAACGAGAGAAATTTTTTATTACTGGATAGCCAAAGGAAGCAGCTCTCGCATTTGTTAATATAACACTATATATCAGAAATGAGATTCAAAGGGTGCAGTATGTCCAGTTGCTTCAGGAGCAGAACAGAATACTCTCCTCTCTGTGCTCAATTAGAAAAAGCTCATTTGTCAAATGAATTGCTTTTCCACAGTATACTTGAGGGCTGAGACAGAGGCAATGAAATATTCACAGAAATGCAGACATCTTGTGAAAAGTCTTTTTCTTTAGGATCCTGCAGTCCATTTTGAAAAGGAGTAAGAAATGTAAACCATGCTATTGTATGGTTCCCGTGTAAATTAGCTCTATGGGAATCCAAAATAGAGCAGATTTATGCTAACAACAGGCTGAGGGAGATTACTTGCAAACAACAAAGGCAGCCTGGCCAGCAGTTTAGGCCTTCTCTTGTTAAGAAAATTTTCCCATCTGTAACTAAATCAATTAGTTATACCAGTGCAAACCCCTGATAGAGACATGCTGCACCAGCATGAATTGGGGCTTAAAGCCATTTAGGTTAATTCAATAAATCCTTGTCAGCATTGCTTTGAAGCAAAGGATACCATAGAAGCAAAAGTTTATTTGGGGTAAAGAGACTGACTGACACGTAGGTGGGTATCAAGCTGTCATTCTTCTGGCTACAAGCATGTGCAGCTGAGTGAATATATGTGGCAGGTTGGATTTGGATCTCATCTCAAGCCTGTGTAATGAAGAATGACACTTTTTCCCTTGCAGCCTTTTCTATTCAATAACTGGTCTTTAACTAATTTTTAAATGCTTTAATCATGAGATGCAACAAGACAATTACACATGCTGACCCTCAGCACCCCACGCCTCCCGGAATAACACCAGACTGTCATATTCCTCTCCAGCTCCCTCTTCCCAGCCCTCCCTCTTTCCATGTGGCATGGTGGCCAAGTCTACCACTTTCTTTCTCATCTGCAGAAGCACAGTGTCTGAGGAAATTGTCTGGTACTGCAATCCCCAGAAATGCTACGTGAGCTAATAGCTTGCATATTCAGAGGTGCGCTCTGGGGAGGTCATCAGCGCTGCTACAAGAAGAAAGAGCAGCTACAACAAGGCGCTCTGCTGTCTCCCCCTCATTAGTGCTGACACTGGTCACTAGCTGGGGCCGGGAGAGAGGCAGCAGGGTGTCAGAATCAGATCAAGAGATCTCATTTTCTCCAAGCCCTTTTGTTCTTCCTTCCCAGCTGTAGAAGAGAGTTTGTTTAAATTGACTGCTTTTTCAGATTTCCTAAATGCCTGATGTTGTAGGGAAAAAATAATTTAGAAGTTAAAGGATTATAGAAAGTTACTGCATCAATATTTACCTGTGTCACCTATAAACCATATATTAAAAATTTCTTCTGGTTCTCACAAAGTCAGTTCTTGTCCCCTGGACTTCATAAAAAAATGTCTTCAGAAAAATGTACGTATTTGAAAGCAAAATACTTCTAAATTTTTAAAGCACAAATGCTCTTGTTAGGTACTTCTTATAGGTCAGTCCTCTGCATGTTGCCTACATCAGATACTTGCTACTGCCCAGGAACATAGGACTGAAAGCCTCCTAAGACACAGTTCATGTTCCTGCTATTACAGGCTTCATATCAAACAATTTTTCATAGCAAATCAATCTCCAGTCTGACAATAACAGATTTTTTGCCCCGTCAGACAGATGGTTCTGGAATAGAGCTCCCCCACTTACTGAACTGGTGGTTAGAAATCCGATCCTGGTTCACATGGCAAAATATGTGTGTGTTAAATAATTTCTGATTTGAATCTCTCTAATGTCCCAGTAACATTTTCCAACAGTTTAAATAGTTTTCCTCTTCATTTTAGCTATCTTTTCCCCTTTGCCCCCACACATTTGTGGCAACGGAGGCTTTCTGCAGCTCCATTTTGCTAAGCAAAACTAGACAGAAAGTTTTTCTGTCTTCTAGTTGAGACAAGAGCTCTGTGCCCCAAAACACGCCTCATAGTCTTCCTGTGTGCCTCTTCTGCTTTGAATTAATCTTTCCTGAGCATGTTTTACCAGGAAACACGCCTCATAGTCTTCCTGTGTGCCTCTTCTGCTTTGAATTAATCTTTCCTGAGCATGTTTTACCAGGGCCACCACGACACCACCACCCCCCATGACATGGTCTCCGTATATGCACTGACATTTTGCAATTACTTCACCTCAAACAGCTTCCAACCTCTTTTTCTCACGTACTTTACAGAGTGTTCCTGTTGAGTGATCCTGCTGCATCACCACCAGAGAGAAGGCAGTCATCTGTGGTGCGGAGCCAGGAATGTGTGCTTTGGGAGACATGGGAAAAGAGGGACAGAAAGAGGAATTACTGACAAACAGAACACAGAAGGAATTTCGTTTTCCTACTCATGTATAGCCAGACAGAAGCCCCAGGTCTTTTCCTTCTCTTCAGCTGTTTCCAAAATATAAGCTGCCAGTCCTTGGCAGAAGTTCTTGTTGGGCTGTGACTGCATGACCTTGACCTTTGTGCTATTAAATTTCATCCATTTCTTTTTACTTCGATCCTTAGTTATCCATCTCATTCACATGATATTTTGATCCTCCTCTACATAGGCAGTGCCACACAGCACTGTGTCACCAGCATAATTTTTAGTTCACTGCCACTTTCAATCCTCAGTTTAAAAGTAAAAATACTAAACAAATACAGAGCCCTTTTTTTTAGCCACATAACACTCCAGAAGTAACCTCACTCCTGCCTGCCACTACCTCTTCAACACTCACCAAGGACATGTTCGCTTCAGTCAATTTTTGCCCTTCTTGTGTAAACTCAGCTCCTTCTACTAGTTTGACTGATCATTAGTCAGTGAGAAGGCAGAAAAAAATTAGTTGGATAGCTACCAGCTGTTATATTGGTCTTAATAATATACAATTTTTGGAACAACTTTTAAAGTAAAAATAATTGAAGGTGAGGAAATAAATATATTTATAAAGAGATTAAATGCAGCTTCAGCCAAGGGAGGTTGTTCCAAATTCATTCGACACTGCTCTTCAGGGGAAATTTTTTTTTTCCAGGAAAAGAACCCCAAACAATCAGTGTCATTGGCCTGGACTTCAGTAAAAGGACAGCTAGTGAAGACTTATTAGCCTCTGCAGTTTAGGCAGGGAAAGGGCAGAGAGAGTTAGCATAACTTCATACCAGTTAAAAATAACTGTTGGGACTGAGAGCGACTGCTTGGTTGAGTGATGCCATTTACTACAGCTTTAAATTGCTGTGGAATTGTTTAAGCGTTAGTTAACTGTCTGCCATGAATCCCATGATGGATCTCTTAAGTCAGGGCTAAGGAATGGTTTACCATAGCCTGGTTAATGGTTATACAAGCTGTTCTTCGTGTCTGATTAGTTTTTATCTTTCCATTATTGTAATCATGTGATAATTAACTTCATTCCTTTACTTCCTTTTTTTTAAATTTATTTTTTTAATTTATGTATTTTGTGATTTTAGGACTTGCAGATTTTTCCTGGGAAAAACTCTTCTATTACAGAGCATTCCACCATGTCAATCAATTAGCTGCTTTTGTAGAGTTTATATTCTCAATTTTTCAACCCAAAAATAATGTATACTTAAACTTTTCCACTGGAATAAAGTACAATGACAGAATAGAGACAGTGCTTGATTGATTGGATTTACCAAGCAGCAATGAACAGTTAAAACAGTATACCACTGAATGTTAACTTAAAAGAGAGGACCATAACTCCTTGAAAGAAAATCCTATTTACTGAGACATTAGGCATTAAAGAAGATTGTATGAGACAACTGGAAATATTGATAAACACAAAATAAACAAACACTTCAGTGTAAAAGGTAAGGCATTAAAGATGATACCAATTCTGTTTCATATTTTGGTAATGTTTTGCACTGTCAAGCCCATAAGGAGCCACCAGGACCTTCCGTCACGCTGATGTACTGCACTCTGCACTTTTAATCACTTTCTTAGGAACGGGCAGAACACAACACCCCACTGAAAAATATGAACACAGAAACCACAGACCAGCAGAAATCACAAACTGCTACAGATCTGTGCTTTACTGCATGAACCCATGCACAAACTCCGAGTTTGTTGCTTGGAAAAAGAAGGAACAAAACAGGGGAAAAAGATTGTGTCCATGTTGTTGAATATATATCTTCACAAACTTAGATGTATTTCAGAACTGATGCCTAGAAATGGCTTCCTATGACAAAAACAAAGACATAGAGTCAGAAATAAGAAAGTTTTCATGGTTTAAAGTTGTTTTCTAATTTTATGCAAAGTGTAATTCCAGGAAATTGTCATCCAGAAAGTGAGGTATATTTCAAGACATCCATGGCCAAGAAAATAAGGTCATATAACAACAGGTGCAGGAAATGGTCCCTAGCATCATCAGGGGATTGGGATAAGACTGGGGTGATTCATGCTCATCAGTGTACCAAAGGGAGGGCTTTAATTATTTGTGGTAAAGCAATGGCATATGGTAAAAAACTACATGGAGTTATGAATTAAAAATGTAAATGAAACTTCCACCATATGCATACATAAATGGCTGCACCAAACCATCAAGAAAGGAGTTAAATGATTTTAAACCATCTCTTATTCCACGAAAAGCAGTTTCACCTGTCATTAGTAGAGTCAGATTTACGATCATGGGAAAGCAGAAAGAGCAAGACTGTGAACAGGGGCTGATACTCTTATTCATTTGGGGATTTTTAGTGCAAAATTCAGATAGAAAATATGGATAAATGCAAATTTCACCTGGTGTGCATTTATCCAGAGGTAAAATTTCATGCATAAGCCCCTTCCTCTTCTGCCCATTGAAAAAACCCCCAACAGTGAATCTTTAGTCTGGCAGGTCTAATGTGCTCCTTCAGCTCAAGGATTTGAGCAGCCATTTGAGTGTTTTATAACAAGCTGCCTATAAGTGTTCCTAGCATATGATGTTAAGCTATGTGGGTCCAGGAGCAGTACCAGCTGTGTCATCCAGCTTGCACGGCATGGTGATAATCCGACTGCCCCAGTGCTCCCCTGGGAAGCAAAACCAACAAGCCACTTCCACAAGCAGGCTATGAACTTGAACTATCATGTTGAGCAAGAAAATATTTCAAATAATTGTCACAGAAAATTGCTGAACTTCAATTCTGGTGCAGCATGTAGGGTAAATGGCAGGAGATATGCTTTTGCTATATAGCAAATTACACAAGGTGCAGCTCATTGAAATAGTTTTAGACTCACAATGTACTACCAGAAGAAAGGGGAGATCCTCCCTAGACACACACCCCCCTCTTTTTCTGTCTTGATGCTCCTGGCTGTGTGTGCCCACCATTTACCACCAGAGCTTGTCTGAATAGACTCAGCTCGCTGGCTCTAGAAAAAGTCAGCAGAAATGCAGTTATCTGCCTCTTTGGTTAGTGGATAAATCCACCCACAGGAAAGGCCAAAACCCACCTGACCTAGTGGAAGGGAGAGGTCAGGATGAAGGCAGCTGGGTACAGAAGAGGGACAAGGAGACAGAAGAGAGAACGACTGAGAGCTCTTTTGTAGCCCTACATGGTTAGGATGACAACTGTAGGCATTACCGTAAACTAAAACCATAGTAATGATTTACCTCAGGCTGCTAATATTATCAGTATCGAAAGAAATGCCTGGTCGTATGAAAATCTACCACGGTATTAGGTGGAATTCAAGCAATCTTTTGGTCATTGGTTGAACTTTCAAGACTATTTTAAGAGAGCCTGTGAGGTCTGTAAATGTCAAGAGCTCTGGACTTCAAAACTCGGCAGATCTGAAAGCTGGACATCTGCAGTACAGTTTGTTGCCTTATAATACCAAGGGAGAAACAAGTTCTATTTTTAGTTCACCTTGTGCAAGAAGTGAAGTCATTACAAAGATGAAAGAATTGGTCTGTACTAAAAATAGTATGCAAATGAGGCAATGCTTCCTACAAGCTTATCTTTTCCCTTCACACTCATAGCTATGGTCAGTAGCAAACACTTTTCCTGAAAATAGACATGGCATAGACACAACTGTTGTCAGTGTTCTCTGTACTCATGAGGAGGAAAAAGGGAAAAAAAACCCCAAACTACAAAGTAGTGTACAATGGAAAATACAAATTTCATACACATTTATTTAAATGAAAGATAAAATACATCTGTGGCTACAAATAATCTTTGTAGACCAAGGTCAAAATACACATTCTAAAGAAAAATTATTCTTTCAGCTATGAGAAGGAGTTCCCTGATTTCCAGCACGTTGTATAAAAACACGAGTTAAATACTTACATGGTCTCTTACACTCTTTCTTGTCCCTTTCTGAGGAGGAATAACCAGCAATATGGAGTTTTCAACCTCAGCGCTTTTTTAGCTATTGATTGTCCATCTTTTAAAAGTGACTGAGAAAATAAAGCATATTTTTGGCGAAAATTAGTGTCAGGATGGAGAATAATTGTATTTAGCTTCATCTTGATTATACAAATTAGAATGGTCTTGTTACAAACATCTACTAGTAAAACAGTGTTTGGCATAGAAATATTGACACACGTTTGTCTATAGTTCTGCTGGCAGTGCCATTATAATAAGAGACTAGGATACAATGCAAAAATGGAAAAGAACATTCAGCATAGACAATTTCTGCTATGTTGGTTGGCTGCTGAATAGCTGCTTTAGAGATTGACAGAACAAGATGGGGCTTTTAAATGGGACAAAGACTTAATTCAATAGAGAAGAAATACAATACAAAACAAAAAATGGAATTCTATTCATTTACATGCAAGCTAGTAAGTGGGTGAAAAATTATTCTTTTTTCCTTTAATTTACAGCTTTACAGAGAAATTTTGGTTTTGCAATGTTTATTCAAGTTGCTATCATATTCTACTTTTTCTTTGAGATTCAGAATTTTGCCCACTTCATTTAGAGACCAAACAAACTGGCTGAAACGGTGAGCTGTTTCGTGCCCAAGTTTTATCAGTCCTCTTCCATTACTCTTTCTGAACTCAGCTGCGTCAAGAAATGAGTCATGGCTGTGTCATATGGCTCAGCTACTTCTGAGGACATCTCAGTTCCAGAAGGAAATACAAACTGCCCTTGACATTCATGAGACAAAGAGAATAGTGAAATATTGAGAAACTCTTCATCCCACCAGTGTTTCACTGAGAACACTTCCTGGGAAATCAGGGTATACCTACTCTGCAGAACTTCCGTTTTCTCCATGGTTATCTATTCTTCTTGGGTCTTTCTTTTAAATTTGTGATCAGGCATCTCGAATTATTTATTCCAAAAGTTTGGCCATTCCTGTTCTCTGTATTCTGACTTTAGTTATTTAGCAGATTCTGTGTACTAATGAAATCATTGAATTTTGTCTCTGATATCAACAGCGAAGGAGTCAGGCCTAGAGTGAAGCAAGCCACTCTAAATTCACTTCCTTGAGCTGTCACCCGTGCTGATACATATAATGCTGAGCTAGATTAGAAGAAGGAATTGAAATAAGTAAGGGGAAGAAATATACAGAAAATTATGTATTTCTAGGACTAGGCAGCAGGCAATTTTTATTTTCAATGAGAGCATCAGGAAAGAAATGGGTGTTGTCACTGGAATAAATGTAGCGCATAGCCCCTCACAAGGTTTCAGGTCTTTGTGAGACAGATCTGCATGATCAAATAGAGCACCTCAGTGATTTTCCAGGTATAAACCTATGCCCTTCACACTTGCATTCAAGCTTACATCATTACCAAAAGAGATAAGGCAGCAGCAAAGGAAACAGGATTAACCATGAAAGTCATTAGGTTTTAAATTACTGAAGTAAATAAACTTGCCGCACTGTGACCCAGAATATCTAACTTTTCCTTAAAAATTGTTAACACAGAAAACTTATCAGTCATTTTAATACTTTCTTCCATCAGGCCTAGAGTAAATACGGAGAGCAACAGCCTGGTGCCTATAGCTCTGATTCAGAGACTCATTCACATATATATATTTGTATTTATATTTATATATATAAAAATCTGCACAGTTGTCACTGTGTCATTGCATTCAGTCTGGAGGAGAAGACCAGCAGCCCATTCCACGGGAAAAAGGAGGAACAGCGTGCTGCAGGCAGTGACCAGAATGATAGTGGATGAACGTGCACCCTTGCTCTCGTGCTTTTCTCCCCAGCAGTGCTACCCTCCACCAGCCCCTCATTGTGTGACAAGACACACAAGGACTCACATCCAATATACAACTAACACACATGGTCCCCCTACCCACCTCATGTCATATAGCCTGGTACATTCAAGTTGATGGTTTGCATTATCAAATAGCCTCATGTCCTGGGATTC
Source organism: Edolisoma coerulescens (assembly GCA_013397115.1). Lineage (NCBI taxonomy): Eukaryota > Metazoa > Chordata > Aves > Passeriformes > Campephagidae > Edolisoma > Edolisoma coerulescens. The sequence continues at coordinate 1,559,838 of VWZW01002475.1, read as the reverse complement.
CAGTTCAGAGATATAAGAAGGCATGGTGAGCGTGTCCAGCCTTTTCCTTCACGTCCAGCTAGTACTTGCAGGTGCTCTCTGGTTTCTGATTTCAGATGAGTCAATCTTTTCCTGCATGAACATTCCTTGAGCTCAAGAGCATAACATTCATTCTCTCACAGCCACTGCTATATTAGTACAATGCTGCTATATTTCCATTTTTATTTCTATCCCCTGCGGACTTCCAGTTCCCTGCAAGCATATGAAAACATTAAGAATGATAAAGCTTAGTTCTTATATATCATTTTCCATGTTTAAGCATAGAAACTAATGATGCTGTAACTCCCTACAACAGTGCTTTTTAGAGAGTACTAAGGCAAGAACACCTTATTGGAGAACCAAGAAGGTGTGAAATGACATTTAGTTAAGAGACTGTAGTGTAGATTAAAGAGACATTAAAGTGCTGGTTTTCAGCTAAGAGCAGAATCTAAATTAAAATCCCAAGTTTGCAGGGGAGAAAACAGCACTAATTTGATATATATAAGTGTAACTATAAAACCAATCTACTAGGTACTTATAGCACCACTGCAGTCAAGCCAGTAGTTGGAATATGGCAGAAGGTATAAAAGACCTAGCATTTATATAGTGAACTTGTGTCTTGGTTTGAAAGACAGGGGTCTGCTAAGGAAGGCAGGAGCCTCCCTTGGAATGGAGAATGAAACCCCCTTTCCCTCTGAATTATTATAATTTTGGAATTAAGGGCTTTCAGGCAAAGATATGAGGAACAGGAATAACAGTTCTTTACTAATATATATATATATA